>JAXQQM020080784.1:0-167066 GCA_034641835.2 Pinus albicaulis
TCTCTATCTGCCAAACCCATGCGATCCAGGTCCACCTGAGGGTAGACCATAGGATTGAATGGCTGTTGATCTAGATTTGGAGCCATTGTGTAATCAGTGACAAATTTCACTATGTGAAGAGAAGAATGGGAGTAAAAAGAGAGGGGAATTTAGAAAGGGAGAATCTGTAGATTCTAATGGGGAGTGAAAAATAGTAGGGGAACTGTGAACAAACTTTGTAGAGAACTGAGAATTGTCTGTTTATAACCGAAGGCTATCTTCACTAACCTTTATTGTTAATCTTTTGTAACTCGATCACCTGTATCAGTTGAATAGAATGAGCATGGTCAACCTTTCCATCTGTGTTGAATTCAGATTTTAACAGGTGATTGGGCGACCGTTTTTCTTGGCGCGAGCCCGTTGGACAATGACCAAACCAATTGAATGCTGTAATATTCCCAAATGGGAAAAGCAGGAATATAGCTCATAATAATGGAAATAGCAGAAAATGTTAACACATTACATATGAGCTAAATAATAGATCCATGGTATTATTTATAACAACAATAAATAAGTACAAGATATTGGGGATCCAGACCCTCAAGATAGGCAAAAGAAGCATCCAATGCCAAAATGTACCCAAAACATGTAATACACTTCTACACAAAATATTGAAGAAAGCACAACGCAGTTTTAGTGACTAATATTGCAGCTGGAACATATATATGAATGGATTTAATAAGATCATGCTCATACAGGGCTAAAAATGGAGATCTATGCTCCTCAACACTTTTCCAAGACAACCCAGGAAGGGTTTCTAGAAATACACAAAATATGAATGGTGGATCTAAAGCCCTAGGGCTGAAGATGCACTGCAACTGAAGCACATAGAAGGGGGTGGTTGAATCTGATGTAGATCTGAAAGAACTCCTCCAAAAGGATTCTCTCAATGAAGGGCTGATCCCTTCAATGGAAAGAAAACTACTGTTGCCGAGGAAACTGCTACTGTTGGAAACTACTACTTCTGAGGAGAAGAACCATGTGTGGAAGTATATTAGTGTTCCCAGAATGATCCAGGATTTTAACCATGGATTCTACTCAAAAAATCCAAAAAAACCTAGAAATGGTTTGGCTAGATTTTAACTTTCGATTTTTGGCCATTTTTTGGTTGCCCACTGCAACAACTCACTAAAATAACACAAATATGGACTGGAACTGCATTGTAGGGGATAAAATCACCTTGGCATAATTCCAAATATATCAAATAATCCCAAGGGACTCCTTTCCTGGCCTCCCAATGGAAGGAAACCTTCCTCCACTGCAAAACTAGCCCAGAAAACACCCAATACAATCTTCCACTGCTGCACCATGCAACTCAGCACATCTCTCAACAGAAACTACGTTGTACCACAAGAATAAATCTTGGTCTGAAACCCGAATGTGGAAAATTAGTGCAAAATACTCCAAGAGCTTCTCAATGGAAGAGGTGGGATTCTCGATCAGGAACACCCAGTGATAAACAACACTCAATCTCAGCTAAACAAATTGAGAAAGATATATGTCTAAACAAACCATATAATCTAAAACATAACATATCATAACATGAATAATATGGTTTCCATCCTCTACCTTATATAATAAATGAGCTTCCAAACCCTAAGCCCCATCCATTAATGACACTACTTCCATGCAATGTGTCTCCATCTAAAACTACACTGTCCCTCATTGAATGCCACTCCTCCATGACAGCGTTGTTGATTTGGTCAAGGTTGACCCAGTCTGCATGTTTTAGCCCCTTTTCACACTTAAGGGTGCTTTATTAAGCTGAAAATATGATCCAATTTCACATAAGAAGTGGTTTTATTCCTAATAAAGAGATTTATGGGTCTCCCTTCCCACTTATTCATCATACAAGAAAGAAAAATTAGATTTTAATATTCAAATTAGCTGCATGCTAATTCAGGAATATTACAATCACCCCCTCCCAAATGTTGCTTGTCCTCAAGAAACTCCAAGGATATATCTACAAAATATAGGGAACCTTCATCCCCATGTGAAGCTCCACCCTCCAAGCTATCATCCATATAAAATGAGTCACCCTTCAAAATGGTAATTCATAGAAAAACTCCTCCCATGTGAGAGGCTCCTCCCAAAGACATAATTCAATCATATAGCTCCCTTCATAAGGAAACACGTGATATAATGTAGCAGCCATACAATGTCCCATGCTCCCCTTGAAGCATGAAGAAATGTGGGAAGTTTCATTCCCAATGGACACATCCAACCAATGTGTCATCCCTCCAATCATGTCTTCAACAATAATAAGAACATCATCAACATATGGGATCACAATCAAAGTCATGCTAGTTGTTATATGAAGTAAAGGAGAAGGACAATGGTCCCTCAAGTGCAACCAGCGCAATTTTACTCCTAACTGCATCAGAATATGATATGGTAAGTGGTTTCCCCACCACTTGCTGCCATAGTTTTCTCACAAGTTCTGAAGAGGTGAGAAATGTTTGGTGCCTTTGGTGCACACCCGGAATGATATATCATCTCCCTATATCCTCCTAGGGAGTGGCCATGTTCAACAATGTTTATGGCCCAAAGATGGCCATGAATTTTGTAAGGAAGAATGTCCCTACTTGTAGCAATGGCCTACACAGACATGGTAAAGGAGTGCAAATAATCATGAAGTAAAACATCATGCACACAAATATGTTCTTTACCATAAGCATTTCTCATAAAAATGGAGTGGTCCATAGATAGATCCCCTCTCATTCCAAAATAGGAAAGAGGTGGTTGTGATAACTCTTCCATAGAGCTATGTATCTCCCCCATATCCACATGATCCATGCATCTTCTAAAATTATGATATACCTCCTCTTCAAAGCCTTCCTAAGTGTAGCTCTCGATGATGTGTTGTAGGCTCTCATGGAATAAGTGTGGTTGAAGAGAAATTCTTCATAAGCTCTTTGTATTAGCTTCTCCTTGACCTTGGAATCTCTAGAAAATAATATCCTACCATGATAGTAAATGACCTCATCTTTGACTGAATATCCCTCCTCTTGTAGCTGGTCATCAAGTATCATACAGGTGAAAAGATCCTTGGAATAATCCACCAATAGTTGTGATTTCCAATATGGATTTATCCTCCAAAGTGATAGCGTTGATGATCTATCATAGAAAGCATCTGTCATGTATTTTTCCTCCTCTTTGACATCTCCCAGGCCAAAGTGACATATTGGAAGGTTTCTATCCTCCCCTTGTTGCTCCTTTCTTAGTGTAGAATTTGAAATGAGAGTGGACAATGATGATGTTGGGAGAATGTGTCCCTCCTCCTTGAGTCTACCCAAGACTCTCAACACTGTACAATGACTTCCAATTGTTCCCACTCCTCTTGGATCTATGAGTGGTGCAACATGTTGAGAGAACTCTTTGATCATCTTCCAATCAGGGGGCCTCCTTGGTGGAATGTCTCCATGTAATGAGACATCAAGGCCTAGAGCAGGCTGCATATGTGAGTGGAATGATTTTTCCTTGCTCTCACTGCACAAATCATCCTCATGATTATGTGCATAAACCTCCTGAAAAGGATGGGGGTGTATGTTACCAATCACTGGATGCTGGCCCTCCTTCTCATCTTCTCCTACCTCCTGCAAGTCATCACAGTCTAAGGTGTCTTCTTTAGATGTAATTAACGCATGTACACCCAACATCTCCTTGGTGTCAAGAGTCTTGATCACAAAGGAATGATCTATCATAGTGTGTGTCCCCAAGATTGTATTCATTGTTGGAACACACTTCCTCCATTGTTTTGTCTCATTTCCTATCAACATAGACACATGTTGCTCATTATCTTCATATGCGAGATCCCTTGGAACTTCTTGCAAAGATACAAGAGCTCCTCTAGTTGAAGCAATTGCTTCATGTCCATCTCCAAATAGAATTAGATCTCCTCCTGGTGTCACAACGCTGGAGGACCTTTCCAGCTCTTCCTCTTCTTCTCCTCATCAATGGAGAATGCCTCATCATTAAGAGATCCTTTGTCTTGATCTCCTTTTGAAAAAGGAATCCTCATGTCTTCTTCTTGAGAAGAAAGTTCTTGCTGAAGTGGGGCCTTTTCCCTTGGTAAAGCATGTGGAAGATATTTAACCCCCTAAAAAATGTTCTCAAATGGAGTTGGTTTCATGGATCCTTCCAACTCATGTAAAGGTTCTGATTTCTTGGGCATGGTTTTTTCTCCTAAGGAAATTTCAGATTGTTTCAAATCAAATCTTTTCACTAACCTCCTAGTGAACTTTGCATAAGTAGATATATTTTCATTTTTTAATGAAGAAGATTCAAATAACCATCGGGCATAAGCCTTACCTTCAATATGTAGTGCTTCTACTCTAATGGCTTCCTCTTTTGAAACTTGATGCAACTAGAAATATGTGTCTAGCTTCCTTTCCCAAGCCTTGGCTGTGCTCTTGGGTGAATCCTCAAAAGTAGGTAGAAATAATCTACCCAAAGTGTGCTGCATGCACCCTCTTCTTCTATTGTAGTTATTGGGTCTCCTATCCTCTTTGATTTGACAAAACCCTTGGAAGCTTAGATGCTCCTTAAATCTCCTAGACTGAGATTCATATTCTTGGAGATAGTCACCAAGAGTCTCCTTTGGTGTTTCTCCTTCTTCTTCTTCTCTTGTCAAGAATGTAGGCATAGTACCACATTGTAGATCTGATTGTATGGCTGAATTCTCACACACATGATATGAAGAACTGGAGCTTTCTTCATGTGCAAATCTTCTTGAGGGATCTTCATGTCTTTCCCTCCTCGTTCCCTTGATTTCTCTTTTAGGCTCATGCATAGTTTGGAGAAGAAGTTCTGAAAACTTCTTTCCCTCCATTTCTCCAAATAGTGGATACTTGCCTTTGTCTCTTCTGTAAGTATTCTCCTTTATGTGAAAAGCTTCTTCTTCTTCTGATAACATTGATGCAATGTCTTCACACGCTGAGATAATATTATGCTCTGATACCACTGTAATATTCCCAAATGGTAAAAGAAGGAATATAGCTCATAATAATGGAAATAGCAGAAAATTTTAACACATTACATATGAGACAAATAATAGATCCATGGTATTATGTATAAAATCAATAAATAATTACAAGATCTTAGGGATCCAACCCCTCAAGATAGGCAAAAGAAGCCTCCAATGCCAAAATGTACCCAAAACATGTAATACACTACTACACAAAGTACTGAAGAAAGCACAATGCAGTTTTAGTGACTAATACTGCAGCTGGAACATATATATGAATGGATATGATAATATCATGCTCATACAGGGCTAAAAATGGGGATCTATGCTCCTCAACACTTTTCCAAGACAACCCAAGAAGGGTTTCCATAAATACACAAAATATGAATAGTAGATCTAAAGCCCCAAGGCTGAAGATGCACTGCAACTGAAGCACATAGAAGGAGGTGGTTGAAACTAATGTAGATCTGAAAGAACTCCTCCAAAATGACTCTCTCAATGAAGGCTTGATCCCTTCAATGGAAAGCAAACTACTGCTGCTGATGAAACTGCGACTATTGGAAACTACTACTTCTGAGGAGATGAACCATGTGTCGAAGGATGTTAGAGTGCTCAGAATGATCCAGGATTTTAACCATGGATTCTACTCAAAAAACCCATAAAAACCCAGAAATGGTTTGGCCAGATTTTAACTTTGTATTTTTTACCATTTTTTGGTTGCCCACTGCAACAACTCACTAAAATAACGCAGATCTAGACTGGAACTATACTTTAGGGGATAAAATCACCTTGGTCTGATGCCAAATATATCAAATAAGCCCAAGAGGCTCCTTCACTGGCCTCCCAATGGAAGGAAACCTTCCTCCACTGCAAAAATAGCTCAGAAAACACCCAATACAATCTTCCACTGCTACACCCTACAACTCAACACATCTCTCAAAAAAAATTACGTTGTACCACAAGACTGAAGCTTGGTTTGAAACCTGAATGTGGAAATGTAGTGCAAAATCCTCCAAGAGCTTCTCAATGGAAGAGGTGGGATTCCCGATCAGGAACATCCAGTGCTAAACAATACTCAATATTAGCTAAACATCTAGAGAAAGATATATGTCTAAACAGACCATATAATCTAAAACATAACATATCATAACATGAGTAATATGGCTTCCATCCTCTTCCTTATATAAGAAATGAGCTTCCAAACCCTAATCCCCATCCATTAATGACACTACTTCCATGCAATGTGTCTCCATCTAAAACTATGTTGTCCCTCATTGAATGCCACTCCTCTATGACAACGTTGTTGATTTGGTCAAGGTTGACCCATTCTACATGATTTATCCCATTTTCACATCGAAGGGTGCTTTATTAAGCTTAAAATATGATCCACTTTCACATGAAAAGTGGTTTTATTCCTAATAAAGATATTTATGGGTCTCCCTACCCACTTATTCATCAAACAATAAAGCAAAATTAGATTTTAATATTCAAATTAGCTGCATGCTAATTTAGGAATATTACAAATGTGCAATGGATATTTGGTGGGAGCGGATTTGATAGGATGGAGGGGACAGGTAGGTGAATTCGTGGCACAACGACACAAGGAAATGGTCAGTTCAACGGTTAAAGGTAGTGGCGGTTTAGAATGCAGTGGAAACCAATTTTCGAAAGGGGGGTCCCATCTGTAAGTGGTAAGGTATGGGTGGGGAGGGGTGAAAAATGCTCCAGGCCACACATAGCGGAAACAGTGGTATTGGGTACCATGTATTTCGAACCCCACCCGACGTTAACGTTCAGAGGATGGGGGGGACAAAAAGTCATGTGGGCCGTCAGATGATGAGGAGGTGGGCATAGATGACAAGAAGATGGGGGTTGGTTAGTGTAGATATGACTGGTGATGTGATGGTGGGGTCGGGGAATATATGTGATGGGAGGTATAGTTTAGGATTTAGGATGGGGGATGAAATGTTTCGGAGTTTAGGATAAGGGTGAATAGAAAGTTTAGGACTTAGGATAAAATATAATATAACATGGATATGTACCCTTTAAAAGAACATGAATTTCCAAACTTAGGAACAAATACCTTGTCCAAACATTTTAGAATGCAAACACCCTTTGTCTTTTGATTTTTCTCCTTCGACCATAGAAAACATGAACCTTTAAACTGCACTTTATAGGAAAAATTGCATGTTTCCTCCATTCTTTATTCTCAGCATATCTACCTACCCATATCACTAATCTAACATTTTTATTCATCTGCAGGGTGCATTTGGACTTGCATACCCTAAAACATTTTTCTTTTAGACTTCTAACCTAACATCTATCCTTATTTCTTCCATTGGCTCAGATTAAACTGTTGAGCTAATTCATTTCTACCTATCTACTGATATGCCAAGATTAAACAGTTTGGAAAATCTTTATTTTCTAACTTATCAATAGAGATTGAAAATTTTTCAATCGTGATTAAACTGTATGATTGGACAAACCCATCTAATGAGTAGTGGCATTTTAATTTGCAGCACTTTTAGTATTATTTATTTTTTGGGGCTTTCTTTATTTTTTCTTTTCCTCTTTTTCTTTTTCCTTTATTTTTTCTACCCTCTTTTCTTTTCTTTTTCTTATTTTTTATTGGAAATAAATTGAATATTGAAAAACATATTTAATATGAAATTGCAAGGAAGATGAAATATCCAGTCACCTTAAGATCCTATGATTTATAGGATACTAACAGTGGCTCCAGCTAGGGATGGCACTTCTCCAAATGAAGTGTCTAGAACCTAAGGCTAGTAGCCTTGAATGCTCCATTTTCTGCAACATCTTCAACTGATTTCTTTTTCTGTTTTTTATGACTGCTCATCAAACCAGGCTTAGGGCCTTCTCTTCAGGCTTCAACCTTTTCCAATGAATTATTGAAAATACAAATTGTAAAACTGTGGTATTTACAATGATGAGAAACCAACCTGAATTTTAAAAGAAATAATGTTTCGGCATCCTACCATTGACATTACCTCCAGTCAACTTTGTACCATCCAACTCTTTAAGAAAATAAGCATTATTTCCTCTGAAAGCATCAATGATATATGGCCCTTGCCAAATATTGTAAAAATTTCCATGTTTGCCCTTATCTTCTCTTATGGAATCCCATTTCAGAACTTTTTCTCCTAAATTGAAATCATTAGCCTTTGTTCTCTTATCAAAGATATTTTTGATATTCTCTTGAATAACTTGAGTTATATTATACACTTTCTCTCTAGACTACTGCAACTGAATGGTTTCATTGATCCTTCTCTGTATGTCATTTGGTTCAGCTTAAATTTCCTTAATAATCTTCATAACTAGAACTCCTAAAGAAGAATGAAAATCTGCATCCATTCCATAAACCAATTGGTATGGAGACATGCTAATTGATTTCTTTGTAGTAAGACTATCAACCCAAAGAGCATTGATCAACTTATTTTGCCATGATTTCTTATTATCTTCCAATAGTTTTTTTATGAAATTCACCAAAATTTTATTTGAAGATTCAGCCAATCAATTATCCCGAGGGTAATAGGTTGTTGAATGCCCCAAAGTTATATGATACCTATGGTAGAAATAAACCATATTCTTGGACTTGAAGGCTACAACATTATCTGTAATGAGTTTTCTAGGACAACCAAATCTAGAGAGGATATTGGTTTCAAGAAATTTTATGATGACAAAGTCAGTGGCATTTATGGAAGGAGTGGCTTCTATCCATTTGGTGAAATAATCTGTGGCAGTGAGGATCCATTTATGTTGGGTAGAATATGGGGGATGAATTTCTCTAATGAATTATAATCCCCATTGCTGGAAAGGGATCTCTACAGAAATAGGTTTCTAGGGTAAGGGCAGTAGTTTTCTCTTTCCTTCAAAGATTTGACATTTGTGACAAGTAGTGACCATCTTATGGATGTCAGGAAAAAGGGTAGGCCAGTACAAACCAGCTCTCATGATCTTGTTTGCAGTGGTTTTCCAATAAAGATGACCACCACAACCACCTCCATGGAATTACTGCATAACTTTATTTGCATCATCCTTCAACAAACATTTAAGAAAAATACCTCCAATATCTTTCCAATACAAAAAAATTTCCAAAATACATAATTTAACAGCTTTAAGTTTTAGAAATCTAGCCTTAGTTTTGGAAAAACCATGAGGAGCATTCAAATTTGATAGTACATATAGAATAGCAGCATACAGGGGGAATTGAGGAATGCTTCATCAATTAGTGGAGTCGCCAGCTCCTCTTGATCATCCAATGAATGGACCATGTTAATGTCGAGTGCATGAAAGTTTGATTCAACCATTAGTTTAGCTAATCCTTTCCCTTTAATCAACTTGGTAGGCTTTCTTTCCAAATCATATTCTAAGATTACAACAATCCATTTTTCTCTTTTCCTATCAGGACCATTCTGTGTTAAGATGTTTTTAACGACTGCATTTGGAACATAAACAATGATATGTGAATGTATAATATAGACTTTAAAATATTTTAATGCCTTGAATAAAGCACAAGCATGTTTTTCCATGATATTATATTTCAATGATGCATCTCTTAATGCCTTGCTGAAAAAAGCTATTGGTTGTTCATGACCTTCACTACTTTTCTGCAATAAAACAACAACAATAGTATGTTCAGAAGCAAAATAAAAAACCATGAAATCTTTAGTAAAACCTGGGCTAATTAGGACTGGGGCTTTTGTCAATGCTTGCTTGACTAAATCAAAATATTGTTTTTCTTCAATGGTCCATTTACTTTCTAAATATTTCTTGAGCATATTGGTGATATTTCTTAAAAGTTCTCCAAGATTGGGTATAAATCTCCTAAAAAATTTGATGTTACCAATAAATGATTGAAGTTCTTTAAGATTTCTAGGATGAAAGATTTTTAGTATTCCTTCAATTCTACTAGGGTCAATTATGATTCCATCTTGAGATATAATGTGACCTAGCGATTTTCCTTCTTCAAGTCCAAAAAATGTTTTCTTAGGATTCAGGGAAATTCCAAACTTTCTGCATTTTTCAAAAAATATTCTCAAATGCACTAAATTATTTTCATCAGTTTTAGAATACATAGTAATATCATCTATATAAATTACAATAAAGTGGCCAATCTCATCATAAAATGCAATTTCCATGGCCCTTTGAAAGGTAGTTCCAGCATTCATTAATCCAAAGGGCATTTTCACATACATGGAAGTCCCCCAAGGAGTAGTAAAAGTTGTTCTTTCTTGGTCATCAAGATGTAATAGAACTTGATTATAACCAGAAAATCCATCTAACAAAGAAATCCTACTGGAGCCTACTACCCTTTGCAATACGTGGTCCATTTTTGGTAAAGGGTAATTTTCCTTAGGAGATACTTTGTTAAGATTTCTAAAGTCAATACAAAGTCTGATTTCACCTGTTTTCTTTCTATTTGGCACAATGTTGGATACCCATTTGGAATATCTAAGGGGTACTATGATTTTTTACTCATACATCTTCTTAATTTATTTCTCAACCAAAGGCACTAAAATAGGGTTTATTCTGTGTTGTTTCTGTTTGAAAGGTTTTTTATCCTTCTTGATTGGAATCTTGTGTTGTATGATGCTTGTATCATAATATTTTAAGTCCTCATAGCTCCAAGCAAAGACATCTATAAATTCTTTGAACATAGCTATATATCTTCTTTTTGTAATGATAGGCGGTGATTTTGATAGTTTGATGATTTTGGGGTTTTGTTCAGTGCCTATATTACATTCTTCAATGTTTGTATCAATTGGTTCCATTTTGGGTTTCTTAGACACATCATTAAAGTCAAATAATTCTTCTAAAGGGATCAACCATCTAGGCAGAGTATTGTCTTTGAGTTGGAGTACTTCGAATTCTTCTTTTTCAGGGTATTTATGAATTTATGTTATGTACAATGTTATTAGATGGAATATTTACATCAGTATTTACATTGAAAACAGTAAATTGTTATTTTACACTATTTTGTACATAAACAATAATGTCTTCCTCACAATCTGGGTCTATATTGCTATCTTCAAACTCATCCTTAGATTGTAGGAAACTTTCGATTTGTTTGTCACTGCCAAAAAATTGCCAGTACCCCATGTTATCTTGCACATAAGGACGATGTTTGACCTCTATTGTGTACTATTTTTTTGGGTGAGGCAGTTTACATGTATTTTCTGATAAAGCTAAGCCATTTGCTATGACATTTTGATTTCTGGGAATTACTGCTAAATCATATTCATCAAATGTTCTTAAGAAATATAATACAACATTTCTATAAGCTATTAATCTATGATGTTTTGCTGCATATTGTCCTTTTATTTGTTTTATTACTAACTCAGAATCACCATGTATCGAAATCCTCTTTGCTCCTAATATTTTCAACATTTGTAATCCTAGGAGTAGGGCTTAATATTCTGCTATGTTGTTTGTGCACTGAAAATTTAACTTGTATGAGTGACCTTGTGCACTATTGTTTCCTACATTATACACCCAAATACCTACCCCTGAGCCAGCTTTGCCGCATGAGCCATCAAAGCTCATGTTCCAAAGAGGTTCATTTTCAGGATCTAGTTGTATTGTTTACATTTGACTGTCATCATTTTCTTTAAGATATTTTTCTGCATGGGTAACTTTTGAATCAATGCCTCTATCATTATACTGAATGAAAGATTCAAGGTCAGTGTGAACAGAGTACATAGGGTAATTGTGTGGTTTTTCTTGACTACTTACCATGTACTTCATTAATGTTTCCCTATACAGTCTTCTTGATTGACCAACACTAATATTGTAGCATATATCATGTCCATTTGCAGGGTCCCTTGTAATTTTTCTCCCCATGAGCAAGATAAAAGAATTCCATACTTAGGGGGGATGTTAGCTACAACTATATCCATCACTAAAATTTTTTCCGGTATCTAAGCTAGAGTGACACAAAGATCTTTGATGAGACCTAGACACCTAACTTTGCTAGAATCAAAAGAGTACAAATATTTATAAGGTCTAGTGATTTCAAGGCCAAGATTTTCCATGACAACCTTTGGCATGAGATTATGTGATGCACCTGAATCCAACATGGAATTATGGAGAATTTTGTCATGAACATTTAGACTGACATAAAAGGGAGGGACACCTCGTTCTTGGGGTTTACCATCAACTTCTGGCCCAAAGAAAAGTTCAGGTTGATCATCACTTAGATTGACAGTATCAATAATCTCCCCTATATTTAGTAATTTTAGGACCTGAGACCTATACACATTCTTGTTAATTAATTCAGTGAGTTTTTAGCAGACTTAACATATGTGTTCTTTTAGCCACTACTTTTTGAGTAATTTCAATTTGTTTGCTTGTACTAGGAATGTATGTCTGGGCGTTTCTGGTAGGAATATCCACTATTTTCTTGGTGTTGTTTTCTGTGTTTTTCTTTTCTAAGTTATTTACATTTTTCTTTGGGTTTTATGTTGTTTTCTTAACATCAGGTTCATATACTTTCTTGGAAAAATTTTCTGAATTCTTTTTATTGGAAATGTATAAGTTTTCTTGCTTCTTAAATCGTATTGTCTGTGAACCTCCATAATAGCATTCTCAAATCCCAGTTTATAATCATTAGATTCTTTAGATTCTAACTCTTTTTTTGTCAATGAAAATAATCCTTGTTCTTCTTCAGTAAGAAAAATATAATCATCTTCATTGATTCCCATTAAATTAATCTGATTCTCTTCCACTTCCTCAACTACTCCTTCATCTTCCTCAGCATAATTTTCTTGGAATGGAGGTTTGATCTGTTGATCAGGACCTCTTTTCTATCTCTATCTAACTTGAGGAGGGTTTATTTTTGGGTTCTAATTTCTGTTTTGAGGAGCTAGTTGATTTTCTCTGGGAATAAATCTCTCATTCAAACTAATTATCTCCATCATCCTCTCCATAGTCCTTAACAAATTACGAATTTTAGCATCAAATGTAGAGGCTACGGGTTCTTCCCTTATTGTAACTATCCTCTCAGTTCTCATCCTAGCTCTTTTTTCTAACAAGTTGGATTCTACACTCACAACATCTCTTTGCATTTCTTCTAAAGTTGATGAGTCTCTCTCCCTAATTTGATAGGCCATGTCTGGGTCAAAACCATCAGGGAATTTAACTAGAACTAACCCTTGTGGTGGTTTCATGTGAAAGAAGGAAGTGCATTGTATATACTGTTGAATCTAGTGAAATAATCTTGGACACTCTCTCCTGGAGACCTCTTGATACTCTCATATTATGATAAAATATGTAGAGGATTTTTCTTAATTTCCCATTTATTAATAAATGTTTGGTGAAATGTAGGGAGATCATGAATGCTATTAGCAGTTAAACCCTTAAACCATTTTCTGACTTTGCCCCCCTAAACTCCGAGAAAAAATTCCCAATTTGACACTGTATTCATCAATTTCTTGTAGGTCAGAACAATCATTCATTTTATCTACATGTTGTTGGGCAGTCATAGGACCAGTCCCATCAAATTGTGGAATTTTAGATTGGTAATCTTGGGTCATAGGGGGTAAAGGTGATAGCACCACCAATGGAATTCCATGTTAGTAGCCCAAGTTTAAGGAAAAATATTTCAGAGCTAGTCCTTTAATTGATAATCATTTTAGTGCATCACTTATAATGATATGCAATGTTTCTTTTTATAGCCTAATGTTTGATTGAAAGGGGCTCTATAGGTGACTGTTTTTTAGATATTATAGGGTTTTAATTAATTATATTAAAACATTAATTAATTAATTAATTTATGTCTTGTGTGCTAAGGAAGGGAGATCGTGAGCCTTATGGGAAGAGATACCAGTTGTTAAGGTAGGAAGGATATTTTTTATGAGGTGGAACTAATTTAATTTTCTTCCTAAGATGATTCTTTCACTAGAATTATTAATTTCCTCTAATAACTCAATTTAATATTTATCTAGAAATATTTTCAATTCCACCAGAAATGTGAAATCAATGATTGGCTTAGTGCATATGGTCCTACTAGACTGTGAAGTCAATGATTGGTTTATTGCCTTTGATTCCTGAAACTATTCAACTTATATGTGGTGAGATTACAGTGAGAATCCCTGTCATATATTGAAAATCATCGGTGAATAAGGTGTCATGTCTCTACCCCCTAGGGTTTTATCCTGCCAAACTGGGTCTTCAACTTTAAACTCAGTTTTCTCTCAAAAAAAAGGGAACCACGAGGCATACCATATATCAACAAAAACATATCGTTGAGGAGAATATATCTAGAAGGATATTGACACAATATTCCATGAATTTCCATGTCAAAATTTCCATCGAAGATCGGGGTAGATCCTGGTGCTTCTTGGGTAGACTTCAATGAAAACCACCTATCAACAATCTCCCCCTTTCAAATTTATGGCAACACAAGTACTACCTCTACCCCCTTTCAAATTTATCGCAACACAAGTACTACATCTATGATCATAAATCCCCCTGACATCATGCTTCTAACCTTCTTATTGTTTTCTCTCTCCCTTTGACATCAATGGCAAAGGGTAACCCCCCCCTGATAACCTACCTCTCCTATGGACCTGTAATCGCGTAAACTCCCCCTTTATTCTTGACTAGATACAAGAATAATATAATGAGAACTTGGGATAATGCCAAGCTTTTGAAGAAGATACTCAAATGCCTCATAAGGTAAGGGTTTGGTAAAGATGTCAGTGATTTGTTCTTTCGTCCCAATGTATTCAACCTTCATGTTTTTATCGACAACTTGTTCTATAAAAAAATGGTGCTTAGTCAGAATGTGTTTCATTTTTTAATGCATGACAAGATTATTGGAGATATTGATGGCGTTGGTATTATCGCAGAAGATTGGAATGGGCTCATAAAACTTTACTTGAAGATCGTACAAGTTTTGTGTCATCTAGAGGACTTGGGTACAACAAGTTGCTACTGCTATGTATTCTGAATCCGATGTGGATAATGAGATTGAATATTGCTTCTTGCTCAACCACGAGACACAAGAACCACTTAGATAGAAGGCTTCTCCACTAGTGCTCTTACAATCATCAACACTTCCTGCCCAATCTGCATTGGTATACGATTTTATGGTAGCTCCTTTCCTTTAGGATACCATAGTCCATATTTTGTTGTTCCCTTAAGATATCAAAAAATCCTTTTGAATGCAATGACACGAGATTCCTTTAGTGATGCTTAAAATCTTGCAACTTTCCCAACAAATTACATCACATCTAGCCTATAAGCTATTACATATAAAAGAATACCAATCATATATCTATACATCCTCTGATCCACATATTTGGATGAGTCATCTATGCTCAACTTGCAACATGTCACCATTGGGTGAGAAATGGCTTGCAATCTTCCATTTGAAATTTCTTCAACATTTGTTTGATATATTTGGTTTGATAGATAAATATTCCTTTGTATTTTTGAGACATATGAAGTCCCAAAAATTATGTCAACTCACCAAGTAGTGACATTTCGAACTCACTCTACATATTTGTAGCAAAATTTTTACTTAACTTGTCATCATCACTTGCAAAGATTATATCATCCACATACAACTCAATAATCGTCAGACTGCCATGTTCAACCCTAAAATAAAATTTTCTATTCGCACTTCCCTTCTCAGAATCCTTGTTGTTTCAAATACTTGTCAAGATGGGCATACCATGCTCTAGGTGCATGTTTGAGACCATACAACACCTTCTTTAACCTGCAAACATAATATTTCTTGTTAGTGAGAAAAAATACCCAGGTTGTTCTATGCATACTTTCTTTAATTCTCCATTTAGAAATGTTGATTTCACATCCATTTGATAAAATTTGATTATTCTTGAACATGCATAAACCAAGAACATCATGATAGCTTCCATTCTAGCAATGTGAGGAAATATTTCTTCAAAATCAATTCATTCGACCTGTGCATATCCTTTTCAAACCAACCTTGCCTTGTTCCTGATAACCTGTCCATCCTCATTTAAGTTGTTCCTGAAAACCCATTTTGTCCCAATGACATTTTTATCTTTTGTTCATGGGACCAATGCCCAAGTGCCATTTTTCTCAATTTTATCCAATTCTTCATTCATGGAAGCTATCCAATGTTCATCTTTACTGGCTTCTTCAAATTGTTTTGGATCAAATGTAGCTAAGAGAGCAAGATGTGATTGTTGTGGTACACGAAGATGGCGATTTCTTCTAGTTCCTATTCCTTCATTAAGATCCCCAATGATTTTATTTGATGGATGATTCTTTTGATACCATTATTTGGGGGCCCTTGGGGGTGTTTCTTGTTCAACCCATTGTTCTACTAGTATCTCTTCCTAGTTGGTAGTTGTTTCCTTATTCACTTGTACTTGCTCTGGGACTTCTTCTTTGAACTCTTTTGGTTTTAACTCGTGTATCTTTGATTTGCTTGAAGAGTAACTTTCCTCATTAAACTTTGACCCATAATCTTCATTAATGTTACATTGACGATTTCAACTATTCTTTTAAGTCACTGATTGTAACATTTATAAGCTTTTCTTTTGTGTGAATAACCAACAAAAATACCTTCATCTACTCGAGAGTCAAAATTTTCTATTTTTCGATCCTCTCTTTTAATGTAGCATTTGCTTCCAAATACCCTAAAATAGTTTACATTTGCTGGTATTCCTTTCCAAAGTTAATATGGAGTCATATCACAATTGTTTCTAAGAAAATTTTTGTTCAAAATAAATACAATTGTATCAACTACTTGAACCCAAAATTTGTCATCTAATTTTGAATCATTTAGCATTTTTTCTGGCCATTTCTTGTACAATTCTATTCTTCCTTTCAACAAATCCATTTTGTTTCGGTATTCTGGATGTTGAGAATTTCCTTTTTATTCCATTTTCTTCACAAAAATGTTGAAATTATTTGGAGGTAAATTCGCCTCTAATATCAAATCTCAAACATTTAATTTTTAAGTCAGTTTCATTCTCAACCATTTCCTTGTAGATCTTGAAACATTCAAATGCCTCACAATTTTTCTTTAAGAAAATAACATCGGTAATCCTGGTATAATAATCTATCATTAGCATAAGATATAAATCACCATTCAATCCTTTAGTCCTCATTGGTCCACATACATAAATATGTATTAATTCCAATCATTGTCATGTGAAGTGTTCTTTTATCTTAAATTCGACTTTTGTCTGCTTTCCATGATGTCAGTGTTCACATACAACATGGATTGGTTTTGAAATCAATGGCATCTATCTTACAACTTCCTTTTTTCTTATTCTAACAAGGTTGTCAAAGTTTATATGTCCCATTCGTCTATTCCATAGCCAAATCTCATCTTATTTTACCAACAAACATCCTTTAACGACCTCATCCAAGGTGTATATGTCATTTGGAGCTCTACTCGCAGTAGCCACAAGTTTTTTTTTCTTTTATTTTATTATTTCACATTTCTTTGAGTTGAATAGTATTATGTGTCCTTTATCACACATTTGACATACACTTAGAAAGCTGTGATTCATATTTTCAAAAAGAAGCACATCTTTTGCTATAACATCCTTTCTTTCAAGGGTGATGGTACCTGTTCCTATGACATTTGAATATTCGTCATTTCCAGAGGATATTTTCCATATTTTCCTTCCTTTAAATATATAAATTTATTCCTATCTCCAGTCATATGTGTAGAACAACTGCTATTGACATACCAAACATTATTTTTACTTTGATCCTTTAATGCAAGAGCACAACTTTCAATTTTATTCTTCCATATTTGGTCATTCTAATTTGGTTGTGATTCCCTTTAAGGGAGCATAAACTTGAAATCATTATCCAAATGTCCAAATTTGTTGCATTTATATCATTCTACTTCATTTCTTAACCAGTCAAATCTATTATAATTTTTCCTAAAGTTTGCTTGTGGCTTTTTTGAATAGATATTTGTAAAATATCTTCCAAATTTTCTTTCATAAGTACAAAAATCTATAGATTTATGCCCAAAATTTCCGCATGAATAAAAAAAACCATAAAATGTGGATTGATACCTAGGAGGAAACCTTCTTCAAGGAATCATCTTCCAAGAACCTTCTTTTCTATCTTGAACTTTGGTGGATCCTTCAACATATGTTTTCTGTGCATTTTCATTTTTGGAGTTTGAACCCTTTTCAAGGATTTATTTGTATCCTAGACCAATCTTGTAATTTTATGAACTTTGGTTACTAATGAGCTCATACAAAGTTTTAGAATTGTTAGCAAAATTTTGCAGAAAATTTCCCCTTTTTAATTCCTTTCGAAGAGATACTATTTGGGCTTCTAGTTCTTCCCTTGCCTTGTTACTTTATTTTAAGTCATCCCTAAGTGATTCTTCAATTATTTGGGCTTCTTCTAACTTTACTCCAAGGTTGATGATTTCTTAGTCATTCCTTTTGTTTAGATTCTTTACCTCCTTCAATTTGGTTTCCAGAGAATTAACATTTTTCCTTTCTGCTTTGAGTTCTTTTATAATTCTGATAGCTTCATTTTGAATTTCTATTTTAATTATTTCTTCTTCTTCATATTATTCTTTGTCAAATTATTCCGTCTTGTTATGCTTATCCATAAATAATACTCTTTCCTTTTTTTCTTCATCACTGTCTCTTTCTTCTTTAGATGAGGAACTATCTTCCTTAGAGAGGAAGTTTTTCTTAAACCCTTTCTTCTTACCTTGGATATTAAAATTTCATTGACCTCCCTTTCCTTTTGTAAATTATTTATTGTTTTGAGGGAACTTAGCAGCAAAATGACCTATCTCACCATAGCCAAAACATACTAATGTAACTTTTCCTTAATACTTGCATGTTCCTCTTTTCATTTTCCTTGTAATGTATGGAAATTCTTCATCTGAAAGTCATACTTCTTCTTCCTCTTTACAACAACTAGATCTAGGTTTGGATACTTGTTTTCCCTTCTCAGTTTTCTTGAATGTTGTGAATGTAGTTTTTATATCAGATGAACCATATTCTTCTTCAATCCTCATTTCGTAAGCTGTAAGTATCCCATGTAGTTCTTCCATACTCAAATTAATTAAATTTGATCTGTCTTCTAATACTGAAACCTTAGGATGACATCTTGATGGAAGAGTTATGAGGAATTTCCAAACGACGACCTTCTTATCAGCCGATTCTCCTAATCCTTCCAAGGAATTTTTTATTTCATCTACATGTTAAAAGTAAGTTGTGGTTTTCTCATCTTCTTTTCATCATCATTCAGTGAGATGAACTTTATGAACAGAGGTGGTCTTCCTTTTCTGCCTTGGTCTGTATATATTTTTTCAGAAACATACCTCTATTAAACAAAGATGTTTATTCAAATACATTATTTAATTTATTCAGGTGGATTCATGCTTTATTAAATATCCTTTTTATTCCTTTATCCATTTCTAGGAAATGTTGCATTTATTATGTATTATATTGTATTTTCTGTGGCTATATCAAGTACAAAACAATATTGTGATAGATGCTTTTTGTCTTTATCCTGGGCATGGATATCCGTCATCTCATCACATTAGCAGGCATGGTTTCCAGCTCAGAAGGTCTTTAAATAAAACAATTTTGGAAATGTGATAGGGTGAGTGAATCATTATTTTCATGGCAATCCTGCTGTGTGTTTCAGCAGCTGATGTGCTCGGTTACCTGCACCATGTACGGGCATGCTGTTAATGAGCATCGGCATGTTTTCATGGTGACCTGGGTCAACTGTTCTTTGTCGTTCTTCGTGTGACCGCTTGTTGAAAATCTGGCTTCTCCAGACTGAAGAAAATATTCTGTTCTGGCTGGAAGGATGCTAATCTTCTCGTTTTCCTCGCCGTCGGTGAAGGATGCACCAACGCGGTGAATACAATCGCCTGTTTTCTCCTGGTGTTGAATGGCCGCAGGCGACCTAATATCGCAGATCTGGCTGCCTGTTAAAGACAAAAATAAATAAAGTGAATAAATAAAATGGTCTGTTTTTTACTTTTGTGTGATTATTTGGTCAGGCAACAAAAGCTATGCGCGTATGCATTATTCGGCTGTTTGTTCTTGATGTTACATTGGGGTTTTCTCCCGCCTGCAAACTGATGTTGCTGTCAGGTTGGCTTCAGCTATGATCTATAGAACTGAAGGCGCGCAAAATGCCACGGTTGTCAAATTGACGCTGCGATCTTGATTTTCTACTATTCTGCGGATTGGTTATTTAACCCATTCATTTTGCTACACGAAAATATTGATCCTTAGCTAATTCCTTGAGCGATGGTATGCGCACTATAAGATGAACTATGGAAGCCGGTAGCCAGGAAGAATAACCATGACTGATCTTATTGTTTGGTGAAAGAGTGCCTGATTATAGGGTAAAAATGTAATCAAACACATGAGAATTTACTTTATCTGCTCTTGGCATAAAATCAAGAAGCGTAGATGAAACAACAATAGCGGTGCCCAACACAGTATAAAGCCTGCAATTAAGCATTTGTCCATGGTGAAAGGATGGATGCAGAATGGATGCTGCAATACAACCTTTGGTGCTCTTACATTAGGCACCAACACAGAAGCATAATAATGAACCAATCATGCAGGCTACAAACACAGACTTGATATCAACGATTCTTAGACTTTCCTTTGAAGCTTGGTGCGGGCAAAAGCGTGATGAAAGAAATCCAATCTACAAATAAATGAATAGGTGGTGAAATCTTTGAACATTACGGAATTATAGAGCGATTCTTGAAATTAATTGAAGAAGAGATCTTTTGACTACAGTGAACCAAGATTGGCTTCCCAGGTGTTTAGTAATTCGAGATGCCTCGATATGGTAAAAGGATATTTTAAGTTTATTACGACATGTACCTAATTTTCCTTGAGAATGAGACTAGTGGATGCAGGCAGTGCGGGTGGAATTGACTTGAATGACAGTTTGGAGTCAAGAAGCCCATCGGTGGTGAGTATTCCGGTCCAGAACGTGAGTTGAGAGCCCCTGCTGGAGAGCAGAGCCTCGGCTACGTGTGAGTCTGAGCCCAGACCCAGGCGAGCTGGCTGAGTCCTTCGGGATTGAAGGATTCCACCCCACCGCGGGCCCAAGGGTTGTAGGGCCGTGAAGAGAACTCAGCAGAATATCCGGAAGCGACGCCCTTTATAGGCATCTGTTCTTCAGGTGAGTTTTAAGAAGCATGGCCGAGCGGGGAAATAAGTTGATTTGATAATTTGGAGCAATATCACTCGGCAAGCTCCTCTTCTTATCCAGAAGCTGCTTGTTCGCCAAAACACGGTTCCAGCTAAGTCTCTCCCAAGGGCCTTTAATTTTAGGAAATAATATTGTTTGTGAGTACGCTTTCTGCCCACTGAACACGTCTCACTTATTTTACTTTCATGCTATTAGTGAGAGTGTATTTGAGATCCTCAATGCAGAAAGGTTTTGTTTTGAGGTTGAGCAAGGATAACCCAGTCCATAATGAAGGAGATTGGGAATGTTTTTGGGCATCTCTTTCTGTCTGATGTTTAGATTAAGAACCCCCTTTAAACATCTTTAGCAAAGGGCACAGCAACTCAGGTGGTGGCCATTTATTCCTGCGGCCCCTGAGGCATGGAAGGCCCTTGTTCCACAACAACTTTCTCGGTTAACGCTGTGCGGTAGGGATCACTGTTGTGAGCCATCGTCCGGCGGAAAAATCTATTTTTCAGGAAGCGATAGGAAGAGCCCAATAAACTTCCATTACGTTGGAGTCGGGGGGTACATTGAAACGACGCTCAAGCTTTTTTGTAACCTTCGAGAGACCGACGAAAAACCGGAAGGCCGGAGCCCCACTCTTTTGTTGTAGCTTTTCGCACCGAAGTGGGGTTTGCTTGGGCACCGTGAGCAACCATTTTGCATTCGATGAGGAACCTCTCCCCGGAGTTCCGGTACAGCCCACATTCTGCAAAGAATCCTCAATCCGGTGGATATATTAAAGAAATTCAGTTGTTGAACGACAAGTTAATATTTGCAAAACCCTTGGTAGGCTGACTGATCTCCAAAATGTGCGGTCTTCCCAGTTACGATTTTCCATTACCCAGGGATCAATGAGATAGAATTAAAAATGCTCAAGACGACATAGACAAAGCTTGGCTGGAAGGCACGGGCGGTTTTAGTGATCAAAACATCTCAGCACTGTGTAAATATTTATTACGGTTTTCATATCATTAACTTTCCATTCTTATAATAAAGATTTTAGGGCCAAAACGAGATTTGTAATAAATCTCTGTTGAAATATTAAGAGAAGGTTTGTAACTGGTGACCAATTAACTAAGTAGTCTTCTTTCATTCTTTTCCCCCTTCCACGGAATATATAAATTCATTTCTTGAGAAGAGTTTGGGAGCGAGCGAGAATGGAGTGCGTGAGCCTGCTTGTAGGCAAGTTTCATTAAATTCTTTCCCAATGAGTGTTCGGCGGGGAGAGCTCCCCGAGCTTGTATTGCAAGACAAAAACATAAGAGGGCATCAGGTGAGCCCTTTAGAATGGGATGAAGATTGAATCCAAGATGTTGAAGGACTCTGGGTGGCAAACTTTCATTCAAGGAAGGCCTATGAGCCAGGATCTTTGAGCCCAGCAGATTCAGCGTATCTCTTATTTTTAATAATTCTGTCTTGCTGGCTGTATGCAATGTCCAACTCTGTAATCTCCAGCGGGGGTTCGTGCCATCCTCCAGCAGCGAGTATCATGGAAAATTGAAACCTTAGTTTTATCTTCCTTCTTTCATTCTGGCGACCTTAGTGGTGTGACCATTGACAAAGTCTAGTGAAAGCACGACATACCAAAACCCGGGTAACAGAGCACGGGGGGAAGCAGTGAGCCGGCCTTGTCTCAAACCCCTGAACAACGGAAAAAAATGGTGAATGGCCATTCCTGTGAGCGCAGTCGAGAGGCGTGCCGCTGCTGGTTGCAAGGATATTTGAGAAACCCGCGCGCGCGGGCAGGCAGGTGTGTCTCCCTTTTTATCGCTTCGTGGCAGGTCGGTTTGTCTTCATTCACTTTCTCTTTTAGGTGAGCTTGAGTGAGCACTCACGGGCCTTTATAAATATAATAGAATCTTTCTATACAGTGGATATCCTTGGTTCTCACACGGGGTGGTGTAGGCAGAAATATTGATAGGATGATTAATCGTTTATTATTAATTTATAACTAAAATGTCCCCGCGTGGGACCGTCTGTGTGCGAGCTCCTTTCTCTTCGAACGAAGGAAAGACGGTGCGTCCCCGCCTCCTATCTTTGAGCGTGGGGACTACGATCATTCCTAAAGGAGTCTTTATTAAATATGGACAGTAGTGATAAACATAGCAATTATAGGCAGGCGCCTTATACGTCTGTTAGTCCAAGGCTTTCTGGCTCTTAAACACTAATAGTGAGTCTGAACAATGACTGGCTGTGTGGAAATCTGAACAGAGGCCAGGTGCGGCAGGTTCTGGGACTAGGGATTAAGCAGGGGTACAGGCAGGCTATGTAAGCTCTTTAAAAAGGCTGCTCTCAGTGCCAGCCCAAAATCTTTGACCACAAATCATCTTGAGCTGGATTTAGATACTTTTGATTGCTTACAGCTTGACATACTTTAGAAAAAAACTGCATTATTTTATCTCCATTATTAATATAAATTTAGATTTTTATCTCCCAATATCTCTGGTCCCTACTAGCTTCTGGCTTTGTCAACTGTTTTGAAAGCTGAACTTTGTGATGCTGGTAGAATCATCACTTATGAGTTGAAGGCGGCAATTCTAGACTCTTGCCTGTCTGGCAGGCAGGTGCACTGAGGCCTTCTTCCCTCATGGTGTCTCTTGAATCTGCTTTCTTCCACAAAGGGATCCCAATATGCTGGTTCAGGCAATTTACCTCAAAATATCTTGTATGCAAGAGCTAATCTAAAGGCTAGGCAGAAAATATCCAATGAGCTAATTAATAGGTTATGATTAAATGAATGGAAGGATCTTGAAGGCCATTGGTCACTAGCAGAAAGGGTTTTAGGACAAGTCTCTGTCCAGCAGCGACTATATTGGTTGGGACCCAACCTTTTATTGAACCAGTGTATTTTCCATTTGGGGAAGCAATATCCTCAGGTCCCAGTGGTCCATGATATCTTCTGCTTCTCTCATTGGGTCCCCTTGCAGGCCTTTTCATAAAATAGCATTAGCATTTAGATCTACTACCATAATAATAGTCTTTCTGGGTGTGTGAAAAAGAAAGATAAGTGAGTCCCAGCCATTTTTTTCTCCCAGGCAAATCTTTGGGTACAAGTTGAAACACTCTGCATAACAATAGATGTTTAGCAGGGCGGTGAAAAAATCAGGTAATAATAACTGTAAAATGAGTCCTTAATAGGCATGGAAAAGAAGCAATCCCACCGAATGCTCCTCTGTTGGCTTGTCTCCAGAGCCTTTGTGGGGCCTAACAGGTTGGAGAAAGGTATGTCATCTTATCTCTGGACAGAAAGATTTGGTGGCAACCTCTTGTGTGTCTTTAGGCCTTCTTCTTTATGGCTTTGCTACCTAATCCTGTGATTCAGAGCACTGTATTCTTCTTTGGATTGGGAGAAGAAGGATAAATATTTTAGGCTTCTGTTTGCTACTTTGAGATACATTATTGTCATTCATACAATTTTAAAGACTGTTGAAACATCTGGATAGTTTTCTCCTCTCTGTTTCTTCTTAGTTTCAAGCCCTAAATAGTTGATAAAGAATAATTTGTAATTTCTTGATTATAGAGTCTCTTAAGTTCATACACAGAACAAATGAAGCTAGCTATGTTTAAAATTAATACTGGGTCTCTGTCAAGCAGCCTAATTCATTTAAGACGATTCATTTCCTTCTTGATTCTTTCTTTCTTATTTTCTCTTAATTCTATGATTCTAAGAATATCCTTGCCTTTGCCTTTGGGAGAGAGGCCTTCATTTAATCTGGTATGAGTAGAGCTGATAGGGTTTGTTCGCTGATTTTTCACCATAATTGAGCACAGAAGGACCTGCCACCCTTTTATTTCTTTCATCACCTTCTTCTTCTGTGTCCACAGTGAAACACAAGTGATTCAGCCAATGGCCATTCATGAATTCTGCATAAAAGGCGATTTTCGTGGTGGGCTTGAGTGATTCAGATCTCACTGGATTTGGTGGCCTCCATTGAACCATTCCAGTCACTTCTGCAGTTCTGGGGGTGTGTGCTATTATGTTTGTGAAATGGAGGTCTACTAGTCACATTCTCTCACTGGGGAATTGGTAACTCAGTAGTTGTGTTGAAGGTGGGGCAGACTGTGAGAACTCATGGACACATCTATAAAATTAAAGCCAGAGTCCATTATTCAGGAAAGACTGTGATTGCAAATAAGGGCAGTTGCAAACACAGGATCTCATTCTCACTTAATCATGGTTTAAATGAAAAAACCTCTGTCTTGACAGCCTAACTTACCTCACGTTGTTGGTAGGCGGGGGGCCTCAGGTTTAAATTAGACCCATTCTATGGAACAAACATGATGTGTCCCATGTTCTCTTATTACACTGGGGCCTACCTTAAATAAAATGAGCGATTTTGATAAATGATTTGGTCTTGAAGCGAGTGAAATTGCAATTTAATAAACACTGATGAACTTGTGCATGGGTTCAAGCACGTTTTCTGCAGGCAGGCATGGCTATAACGAAGGAGGAGGTGGGGAGAAGGCTCACACACATCTATAATAGGCAGGCAGGCAGGCAGGTAAGCAAACTAACAATCATACATGGAGGAAGGCAGGCACGCACGTGGGTGTGTGTTAATAATAATTATTATTGATGATATTTTAATAATTTATTTGGACAGTAACATAATATTATAGATAAACTATACATATTAATAAAATACATACTGACAGAAAATAAAGACATATATAAAAAAACCTTTATATCAGAGACATAGTTTTTTAATAAATACATACATAGCAAGCAGGTATGACTTACTGATATGGCATGAAGTGGTACAACTTCTGTGGGCAGTAAGAATATTATTGATATTTTCTTATTATGATTTTATAGTTCTTAAATGTCTGTTTTATCATGCCTTCCATATATGTGTGTGTGTGGGGTTCCCCTGTTGCTTGATATATATACATGGATCTACATATAGTTATCATTATTATTATTAAAAGACTAACATTTATGGATATTATACATACCTACAATAGAAAATTATATATCAAAAATACCAACATAAATAAACATATAAAGGACGCATTACAAAAAATGAATGCAATATTTTCGTTCCTGAGTTTTGGTTCGTTTACACCAGATACAGAATAAGTCCTGTTTCAGCAAAATAATCTTGAATCGCTCGACAGTTTCAGTCCCACTTAAGAGGACAAGGAAATAAACGGGATTAATTTCAATTACTACAACAAAATGGTGGGCTTCTGCTCATTTCCCTACATACTGTGGTCTGATTGCTTCTCCTGTGCATAAAGAGCGTCAAAATGATTGTTGATTATTGCGTGGCCATTATGAATGGTCAATTTTCTTGGTTATAAAGAACGTATCCTGGCTTGATATCTGCGGGTAACCAGTGCCTTATCTTATGCCAAAGATGATGCATCAAATTATTAAAGCCTTAATGCAAATGGTCATGCTTTCACGATTTCATATTGGTGGTTATTATTATAGTTAATGTAGAAGTTTACAAAGAAACCAATTTTAATAACATACAATGTCTCTTATATCCCGCAGAATATGTCTTCACAATATTGTTTTGTTAAATAAAGTTGCTGCCAAAGTTCTGTACAAAACCTCATCTTGATTTGAAATACGGTTATCGTATTGTTCCCCGCAGGCACAATTTTCTGTAATTTCTGAATGGGAAGACATCAGACAATATTACGATGTCGAGCCTTATATTGAAGCAGAAATTCTATGCGTTGACATTGAAATTAGGCGAGAAAATATTGAAAGCGAGTCCGCTGGTGGTGTTCATTTCAGTGCTACTTGATGATGTGTAAATGTTATTTTATGAAATGGTGTTTGGTTGAATGGGCTCTATGGATGGTAATTTTTGAATGTTGAAACATTCAAGTTCGGACCATAATAAAAAATTCAATTTATTTATTTTATTATATCTTGCCTTATTAAATGAGGAGAGTCCGATGCTTATGAGAAGATAGTGGTTCTAAGGTGGGAAGGTCTTTTATAAAGGTAGAATGATTTAATATTCTTCAGGATAATTATTCATATTTATTAATTATTTTGAATAACTTCATTTAATATTTATACCAGTGTTTTTAATTATAAATATGAATCAATAAAATTCGTTGGTGTATTAATTCTCTCATTTTGATTAATGATTACGTTGGTGCGCTGAATCTGAAATTATTAACTTATAGTGGTGAGTAATGATGATAGTCTTATCTATATTTATATTTTGATGGGTGTCGTATCTCTACCCAATAGTTTCTTCTAGTGATTCTTAATAATTAAACTAATTATAAACGGAGGAACGCAGACATACCATGTATCAATGGGCTTATCACGGATAATCTCCGGAAAGGATCAACATATTCATGATTGCTTATAAAATTTTATTAAATCCGGTGAATATGGTGCAACAGGTTGACATCAGTAACCATTACCTATCGCCTTATGTATTGCAGCAAAAATGTAATAAAGGTGATTCACCGTTGACTATTAAATTCTGGCCGAAGATGAGGGGATGGGCTGGGACTTATATCTCCGGCCTTGATGATGGTGTAGGCCCCCCATATGGAAGGTTGATGCCTCCATTAAGTTCAAGCACAATCATTACTTCTTTCATTCAACTAAAATTATTTACTGAAACTGGCACTCCAGTAATATTAGTCTGTTATTGTTTGTGTAGCATTGGCTTTCTCCAGAGATGTCTACGGACTGGCTAAGTTTTAATAATTATATTGAAATGGCTTATGACAGGTTCCTCAACTGAAACAGACATATGTATATTCTTTTGTATTGCTAGAGAAATTATAACATCAGGGTATAATGGTTGAAATGTCATTTATGGAAAAGGTTGTGTCGATTACAAGCTATAGACTCTGTTTCTCAATGTATTCATGAAATGTTCACATCATCTTGTTCTTGTAGAGTGTCCCCATGTATTATGGCTATTATCACCATGTTAATGAGCCTGTTGTCATTTTGAGGGTGAATGCGTTGACAATTGATAAATCTAACAATGGGGGATTAAATTGCATCCACATGGTGCTCCCTTGGAAGGTATAGGTAAAACAGCAAATCAAGTTAATTGGTGAGAAATATTTTTTCTTCTTTTTCTCTAAAGTTGATCATCACAATCATTATTGTTTATTATTTCATTATTATTTATATTATATGGAAGTACAATTTAGACTTCAAATTTCTAATGAGGTGGGAGTAAAGTTATTTTCGTCATTAACATTTGGTGTGTGGTTGATTCGGATGTTTTATAAGTGTTATCGATGTAATTATAAAGATCGAAACGAACAGTTGAATAAATTTGCAACGTATTGATGCTACCGCAATACATATGCGTAATATTTGATTAAAGATTTTCAGGTATGGACTATTTGATATGACCATTCTCTGTTTCATATATTACTATAAACTATAAGGTTGGTAATCTGTATGGATGATTATCTATTTCAGGTATTAGTATTACTACCTAAAATAATGTTTATGATGAATGCATATCTATTATCATGAGTGATTATTACGGTTGTGTTGATGTATCACTCGATGATACAGTTATGTAGGTGGAATTATAATTACCGTGGTTAGGTATATTCTCAATTTCAATGGACATTATGATCTACAATTATATGATGTACTGGTGCAAAGAAAAAGAATATGACTCAATGACGCATTCTATTGGATAAACAGATTTTTTTCATTGTATTTTATCACTCCTTATTGACTTAGATAATTAGTATATCAATCCCAACATGGGTATTGATAAGTGGGAGAAATAAAATTAGAAATTTAAATCAAGTGAGTTTATTAAATATAAAATGGGTGGAATGTGTCAGTCCACATGAAAGGTATATGTTAAAATGTCACGCTGATAATGAATTCCTTTAAATGCCTGTTTCTCAAGTTGGCTTGGGTGTGTGTGTGCCCAGGGTTTGAATAACAACCTCTGGGGCCTATTGAAAATTCTACACCGACTCTTGTTGAAGATGAGGTTTAAATCATATACTATGGCAAAATTAGTAAAAATGCCTAATCAGGTCTGTTCTAAGCCTCTTTCATAAAATTAAATTTTTGTTCAGAAAGACATAGCCAGTCACTAAAAAAGATTCTCCAACCCCAGTTGAAAGTGATCATACATATATGGGTTTTAACAGTTGATGATGGCAGGTTTCCAGTAAATAAACTGAGTACTGTTTATTAATGAATCAAGGAAGGTCATTGAATATGGTTGGATGCTATCAAATGGACTGTTGATTTGGAAGTAATGTTGGGAGGTCTCCCAAATCCATGTCTCATGAAATTTTAATTAAGACACAGGGTGAGAAATTAGTCACCTTTCACCTCATTTGTAAACAACATGAATATCCACAATTCTTGTTCCAGAAAAGTTAGTAGCCTGTTGAATACATTACATTGGGGTTATTTGAGATAGTGATCAAATTCAAACAAAAAAAATTTTGTGGGTGGGGAGAAATTCATGTTCTTACGCTTTTAACATATAAGTCTCTCCCAAGGGATGGTGTTATAGGGCATGGATGCTTGAAATGTTTATGTGAAGAAAATTATTCAATCAAACCAATTTCCGTGGAATGGTCACTATTCATGGAAGATCAAAAAAATATTGTGGTGGTGGAGCTGTAAATATACCCATCAGTTTATTCTGATGTGTGTGAAGTGCAGGCTGTGAACATACATAGTGTGGCGGTACAGTTTAAAATTAAAATAAATTCTGAAAAATATTATTAAATACGCTTTCAGAACAACAGTTCAATTAATTATATATTGTGAATGATTCCTGTTTTGAGGTAAAAATAAAATATTAATATTATTAATAGAAACTAATTTTTAGCATACTTTCTATGTGTCTCCCCTAAGTTTCCTAAAATTACAAGGTAATTATATTGTTTAAGGTTGAGTTATATATTAAATTTTTATTTTGTTTAATCGGACCTACAAGAAAATGATACATGAAAAAAGTGATTGCAATCATTTCAATATTTTTCTACTATTTCTCAAGAGATCCGTAATGTCTAACATAATTATTCTTGGATGAAGATCAGTATTATCTAAGGTCTTCTAACATATGGTCGGTAATGTTATGAGATAGTTCATCTAAAATCAGCGTCATTTTCTTCACCCTCAGGAATTAGTGATGTAGTCATCTTCTTTTATTATTCCTGTTTTGTGTTCTGGAAATTGTTGAACCTCGAGTTCTAATGGTTTCGCGGTGTTTTTATAATATTTATTCCGGGCTTCAATGGATGAAAATGTCTGGCTGGGCAGGGGTGTTACTGTACGGTGACTGGTGTTGCTTCGGTCGCCATTGGTGATTATGGTGGTGTAAGGTTAAGAGCGTGGTGTGGTGAAATCCTTTCCTTCATTCAGCGAAATGGTTGTTTGATTTTGCATTGTGGCGAAAATGATGAGTGTGTGAACACTTCCCCCATATTTGATGGAAGGATGTCACCTCTCTGGATATGATGAATCATTATTCTGACTGGTTATGGTGTTGATGAACTGAACAATAAATAATATTACTTCTTCTGCTGGATTTATCATCAATTAGGTGGTGGAAATGGCTTTTCGCTCATTATAGTGACTATCGCCGGTATCATTTTGTAGGTGGGCGTATGCGTGAACTCCACCACTTTCTGGTGATATTATTCTTCTGCTTTTGGTATATTATTATCGTTTGCTGGATCTTGTCATCAGCGCCAAACTGCATCATTTCTTTTTCATTTTAGGTGTCATCCTGCCCAGTTTGCGATTAAGGTCTTATTTATCATTTTCAACCACCCTGAATATCGACCAATATGATTACGCTAAAATGACATTATCGAATATTATTCTGGATTATTGCCCTTCAAATCGAAATGAACCTGTTGATTGTAAATTCGTTTATCAATCATATTTCTTCTTTCAGCGCCAGACATGAAATTTTTGTAAACCTCTGGCACATCTTACGTTACCTTCATTTGCGGTGAGATCACTTTGTACTTATCTATGTGCATGGCGGTATGTATTTTCTGATAACATCATGACATAGTTCTCCAAAATTTTGATAAAAATAATTGTGAAAGTTTCCTCCTCTTCTACTCGCATTGGTGTGCAATCACTGACGCGGAAAATTTAGGGGCAAAAATAATGCGCGTCTTATTGGAAAAGTGTCAGACAAAAAATATTATTAATATATTTATTATCTATCTGAACGCCATATGTGACCATTTTCATGATATGAATATAGTTAACCTTAAAAGAGGCGTTCCTTGGTAGCGGCTAATGAATGTGAGGAGAACCTGCTATGTTTAGTGATGTTCATGGGATGAAGGTGATATCATCATCTCATTCGCTATCAGCGGGGATTTTGATGACATTTAAAAGATGTTTACTCCTCCATATTTCTTTCTTCTTGTAGGAGTTATTAAGGTGATAAAGATTAATATCAATGGACAAACAGGTTCAAGATTATTAAATTCATAAAGATGATATTCTAGTGAAAAGTCACCACTAAGTGGTATATAAAATATATTACATTTTAAATCTATTTTATTAATTATGTCCTTTATAATTGTGGTAATTATATTAAATTGAGATGCTATTGAATGAATTTAATTATAATTGGAAAAATAAGTGAAGTATATTTTACAAAATATGATGAAATATTATAGATATTAGTTTAAAAATATAAAGGTGATTATTAATATCTCTTATGTCATACAGTAATTATATATTAGAGCATGGTGTTGATGAATGATTTGATAATTGATGAAGAATTACATATTATTCCTAAAAGTTCTTTGATTATTTTGGAGACTAGTTAGGCGGTGGCGGTTACTATTGATTATGAGAAGAGATAATTATAACGATTATTGGTTTATGGATGGAGCTAGTTGAACACGAATTGTATCATTAAATAAATGATATAGTGATGGGTGAATTAGTGTTGGTGCATTCTAAACCAAACTCATTAATCAGCTAAACAATACCGGATAACTATATTTTTGCCAGTTCGGTGGAGGGTTAAGTGGTAGATGATTATCAATTGTAAAACTATGACCATTGATTACATCACACACATTAGATTTATGACAGTTAGTGAAAGGAAAGTAATTAGTTAGGTGAGCTAATGGGTAAGAAAGGATTGTAACATGGAGGCAAATGACAAAGGCAAAAAGATAAATTTACATGGTTTGAATTTTTCACAGTTAGTGTGATTGATTGTACGAGAAGCTTGATGCTAAGCTTTGTATAAGTTCTTACATGATATTGGTATAATATAGGTAGTTTGGGGTTTTTAGCTTGAGCTTTCCATTAAAAAACTGTATTGTGTGCGATTGTTTTTGTGTTATGCTTCTTGTATTATTATTGTTCATTTTCATAAAAAAAGATGTGATGTAGAATAATTTTGTATTTGTTCATAAAGATTAAATATTAAAGATGGGGGAGATATTTGGTTCATGTATTCTTAGTGTATACTAATTTCTGTAGCATGGGCATTTTAATTCTTAGAGAACATTGCAATTGTAGAAAAATTGGTGAGTTTGTCTTTGGTGGACTATTGAATTTTCCACGGAAAGATTCTTGGTAAATTGGTACCATTGAAATTTCTTGCCTACCAATGAGTTTGTGATTAGGTGTACCTTTTAAGGCTTGAATTTTGTTTTAAGAAGGGCAGGTAAATGGGTACAGGGTAATCGTTTAAGAAGGAGTTCATCGTGCTTGGGTATTCCTAAAGGATGTCATGATCTTGCATTAGCAGCGCATGGCAAAAAACAACAAAGACAAGAAGAATTATGTGGAAGGTGTGAAGGAATACTGTCGACCTTATGGAAAGCCCTCCATTCTAGTATGGAAGGCATTGACATATTTTTAAAAGTGGCCGGAGGGAAGTTGGCGCTTAAGAATGACTCGAAGAAAAATAAAAATGGAAAAGGCGACAATAGCTAAAAACCCTCACGAGTTTTCACTGAGGATGGATGGGAGTATGGGTTCTGTCGATGATGAAGACTTGGTGACCATTTGTCCTTGGCTTCAGAAGTGGCACGTTGCCGAAATACATCAATGAATCGACTTCTGCCGGGGATAGGATCGACTTTGGGCCCGAATCACATAGGAAGAATAAGGTGGGGTACTAGGGATGGCTCTTCCAACGAGCAGAATGAAAAGAGGGTGTGCTGGCTGCAAAAACGAGAAGGAAGGGGAAGAAATTACTTTAAAATCGATGCTAAAAACAGAAGCAGTTGTCAAAGTGAAATGTTTTCTTCATCACAACGACGACATTTAGCATTAACGCCCATAGAAGAAGAAGGGTACGAAGGTTGTTGGGTGCAGGCCGGAGAGACGCACGCCTCACAATTTTAACTTGGTTTGTCATGAGTCACATGCTTGGTTTCAGGCCAGTGGATTGAATAGCAATATCTACGATAATGATGCCATTCTTTCCATAACGGGGAAGAACAGTTTGATGAGTGACTTAGAGGGAGAAGGACCTCTGGGTGTATATGAGAGTGGTTAATGGTTGGTACGGTGCGTGCAGAATTGGGACCATTACCTTTGAGGAGGTACGGTAATCCATTCTTGTTGAAGGATGTGTGTTCGGTACGAGAAGAACAGATATGGTCACAATGTTGGAAGACAAAATTGTGATGTTGTTTCGGTGAGGGAAAAAGCCTTCCTTAAGCATAAAAAAAAATGGGTCAAAAAAAGGAAGAATAGGGGTTCAGTGTTAAAATCTCTAGGGTTGAGTAGATAGAAATGCTGTGATGAGCGGCAGAAAAGTGGTGAGCACAGATGGGGGAATTGTCATGGGAGGTCAGGCCACATCTTCACATGGGGCCTGCAGAATAACCTACGGAATTCACAAGGTATGTCTTGCGTAGTCGAGATCAATTTCGAGGATGCTGTCTGGTGGTGTGAGGCCCTTTCATGAGAAAGAGAAATGTGTGGTGGTGATCTGGAAAATTCACAGAGCGTGTGTGAGTTCGCACTGTGATTGCTTCCTTGGCTTAGAGTATTATATGCTTCTTTCATGACTATTCTCATGAATCATAGATCACACATGAAGAAAGAGTGAAAGGTCATAAAATTCTGCAGTTGCAAAGCATTGGTGGAAGAAGGAGTGAAACAGTAGCTACGGAGCTAATGGTGGTGAATACATCTGGGAAGAATTCAAATACTTATGTGAAAGAAGATTTAAAGAGAACTCATACATACTCATAACCAACAAAATGGGTGTTGAAGAAAAAAGAATACTCGTTATTGCACGAGCGATATTCTTGTGACAGGCTGGGTACATATGGAGAACGAAAACATACCCATGTGGTTGTGTTTGTTCTCCTCATGATACTTGCTGATGCACCAAAAACTTTTATTAGGCAGAAAGCACAGTATTTGGTTGAAGATTTTTAATCATCTTGTTTACATTCATGTGACAAAGATGGGGAAGAAACGAATAGCTGTAAAGAGTGGATCTTGTAGGGCCTGGCTTGCCCCAAAATTATCGTGTGCATTTTCAAATTGATCAGGCCAGGCGCAAGGTAAATGGATATAAAGACTGTGTGGGTGAAAATAGCAGGTGTTTGTGAGGGGGAGCTGCTTGCATGAAGAGGAGGAACGCCCAAATATGGCTCTAGATGTGGATCGGTAGGAGGGTCATGGAGTGGAAATTACACTCGCTGAAAATAATCATCGAGAAAAGCGTCACATAAGTTCAGAGGCCCAAAAACGTCCGGCATAGTACAAGGTCTACATCACAACGTGAACAGTGTTGTTCAGCAGCAAGTTCTGGATACATGGCTCTTGTGAGCAAGTGTATCGTGACAAAGCTTATCTTCTTGCAGAGAAGCGATTGGGGAACCCACATGGGTAAAGTCTTGCTGTGGTGGAGGAGTAAACCATTTTCGAGAAGCAATGCTTGGGGAGATTGTTCCAAGGCCGATGGGGAAAATCGATTTGTAGGATCAAGATGGATCTACAAGGAGGTAAAACAAAGCTATTTTAGTGTAGGCGATAAAGTATAAGAAAGACTAATTGCAAAACTTCTCCAGGTCGAGGGGATTGACTATGAAGAAACCTTTACACATGTCTAGCATGGTATTCACCTTTGTCTTCCTATCCCAAACATGAGATGGGTTGGCACATTCATGAGATGGATGTGAAAGTAGGTTCACTTCGTGGGATCCCTTCAGGAAGAGGGTGTACAGTGAAAAAACATGAAGGATTTGGGATCTTGATGGCAAGGTCACATGCTCATGAAGCAAAGAGCGTTGTATGGTGGCAAAACAAGCACCACGTGCCTTTGGTGCCACTCAGATAAGCAAGCTATTTCTTGGACTTGGCTTTGAGAGTGAAAGTGATTATTTCATGCTAGATTGTGTTGAAGGGTAAGATTTTAATCATTTTCTGCTTTATGTTGATTGCTTCTAATGAGTGATAGTGAGTGTAATTTACCTCATGTAGAAGCTGGAATGTTATTAGAAAAGGGAGTTTTGAGATGAAGGATTTGGGCCTCCTTCATTATTTCCTTCCAGATTAGGAGAAATATATTTGTTGAGGAAGGTGTTGTTGTGTCTCAAGGAAAGTATGCAGGAGATAGAAAGTTTCCACTGAGGTACAAGCCTATAGAAAGCACTCCTCTTCCAGAAAATTGGAGGAAAAGAGGATGCTACATCGGCGGAAGGTAGTGAGTGCCTTGTTCTGCAACCCAGGTTGGTGGAACTGCTCATATGTTGGTGATACAAGGGCAGCCTATACGATGAACCAAATTTCACATGACGATGGTTAGGGCCTACCAGAATCTTTTGGAAGGAAGGCAAGCATGCGAAGATATCTCAGGCACCGCAGGAAGTACCTAATGTTTGTGAGTACGAACGGATGGATGGGGGTGAAGGTGCATGGCTGCAGTTCCGATTGGGAAGGAAGCCCAATAGACGGAAGGAGCACATCGGGAGAGTGTTTTGTTCGGATCTACGGTGGTTTCTTGTTCGCGAGCAAAATCCGTGTGGTTCAGAGAAGCGGGCTATAGGCAAAGTTAACGACACCATGTGAGGTATTTGGATGAGAGGTCACCAGATGGCATTTGTTAAGGTTCCACAACTTCGATCCCATGATACATTTTGATGACAAAAAGTTGCATTGAAGCACTACGGTTTAATCATAATTTCATGATAGATCCTAACATGTTGATATCGATATCATCATATGGAAGTTAACATATGATAAAGAAAGAACATGGCTGTGGAAATTGCATTCCTACGAAGGATCGAGATGCGGATATTCGCTTAAAGGCGCTCGCAGGAGAAAATTAGAATGGGCGGGATCGGGGTGAAGGATAATCCCTACTCTTTTGAAGAGGAGTTTTGAGATTCAACAAGATGACGTTAGTGAAAAAAGTCGCCTTCACTAGAGTGATCAGGTATTTTTGTTTTAGTCTATTTTTAGACAATGTCTATTTTTAGACATGGTCTTTCGAGAAGTTCGAGATGCCTTGTGGATGGTTGATCGAGTTGGAAAAATAGATAATTATATTTTTAGAATGTTGGGTAAGAAGTCTATTTATGAATAATCGATTTAAAAAATATAAGTGTAAATTAATATTATCCCTTAATAATAATATGAAAATAAATAAATTATTCTCTTGGGTATTGGTGCACAATTTGGAAAATGTTATTGGGCTGAAGGAGCTTCTTACATTCAGGTTGTGGAATTTCATGCATGGAAGTTATTAAATACAAACCCAAAGGTAACAAGTTATGGCGAAGTTGGAAGAGTAGTTCATGGAGTTGTATTTAGTTTGACTGATTCAAAATCATTTGAGCTGGTTATACATCTAGTCTAACTAGATGATACCATAAGTATGAGAGTGGAGTGAATTAATTAATTGTTAATTCAAAATAATAACTCATTAATCAATGACAATACAGTTAACTCAGACATGTGATTCAGGTGGGAACCGGTGGAGTGGTAATTAAAGGCAGATGGAATATGTTTGTGACTATAGTGATATTGAACACATCACACATTAGAGGTTGCAATGATTTCGTCGAGAAGAATCAGAACAATTAAAACAAACTATTATTCAACGAAGTTTAACATGGGTGTGGAAACAGCTAGCAAAGAGGCAAAGATGGGTGCATGGATTTGCAGGAATTTTCTCTTTGATTAGTGTGTGACGATTGATTGTGTAGGAAGCTTGAAATGCTTTCAACACCTTCTTGATATTGTTACATAGTCTCCAGTACATAAATATATTATATTTGGGTTTTAGCTTGAGCTTTCTCGATATATTGTTTGTATTGTATAAATTGTTTATTTATGCTTCATGTGTGTACCGTTAATTTTCCGCAAAAGATTAGGTGGAATGATTTTGTATTTTTAAAGAGAGACAGAAATATTGTGGCGGATGGAAATATCATGTATGTATGCTTGGTGTACTATAAATTTACATAGTATCGAGCATTTTTAATTCTTAAATTATGATATGAAAAATTATTTGAGTTTGTACTTTAAATTTGAACATTTCAATTTTCAGAATCTTCAGTGCAGTTGAGTATGCATTGAAAATGTCACCAATGAGTTTGCGATGGAGTATGCTGCAGGCGGGCACTCAAATTACATAGCACAGAAGGATGGGACTAGGCGATCTTACAGGGGATAATAATTTGAAGGAGTTCATCGATAGCAGTATTCTAGCGAATCAAATGCTGCTTGACGCAGGAAAAAGGCAACAAGGAACAAGAATAATTAAATGAGAGGTGTAGGATATGTTGTATTATTGCTTAACGAAGCCATCATTCTGTGCGGAAGCACAATAGGTTTTCAAGAAAAGTAACGGGGAGGAAGTTGGTGCCCAGGCAGAATCATAAAAATAAAAATGAGCGACGGTGTTCAAATACACTCACGAAGTTTTCCTTTATGAGATATCACGGAAATATAGGTTACTATTGATGATGAAGACTTGGGCAGCACGTCTCCTTGGGCTTGAAGAGTTGGCATAGCTATGAGGCTACTGTCGACGGAAAACTAAGGATGGGAGCGACTTGGTGAGATTTGTGCGAGAGGAGATAAGGTGAGGTACAGGGATGGCTCTGTGAAAGAATGAAGATAGAAAGTGCCTTCAAGTTTGAAAAAGCAAGGAAAGAAGAAGAAATTTCCTTCAAAATATGATGCTAAAAAAGGAAAAGTAGGGTTGTCAGTGATGTTTTTCAACATCACGAACATGGGGATTTCTGCGCAGAAGAAGGGCAAGAAAGATTTCTTGAAGTTACAGTGGAAAATATGCTCTGGTGATTTAACTGTTCTATGATGTGTGGATTTCAAGCGCAGTAGGATCGTTATTAGTATCTTGATGATAAAATGTATCCATAACACGCAAGACGAGTGGTCGGTGGGTGGAGAGAAGGACCTTCGGATACATATGAATGAAGAGCGGCAAATGGTGAAGATGCTGGTGTTGAATGGAATGGGACACTTCTGCCCACAGAAGAATCTGAAGAAAGTCATTATTGTTGAAGGATATTATTGTGTTCCAGTGCGAAAATAACTTGGTCTAATTAGATATTTGGAAGACAAAGGTTATGATGTTGTTTGGGTGAGGAAAAAATATTCCATGACATACAAAAAAAAAAAATGGAATTAAACAAGGAACAAGGAGTTCAGAATTAAGAAATATCCCAAATTTGAGTGAGTGACAACAAAATGATGGGAAAAAGGAAGAAGTGAACGACTGGATGGGGAAAAATTATGTGCAAGAAATTGGACACATCTTCACTGTGCGTGTGAAGGGTTACAGAGTTTCTTTTAGGTACAAAGTTCTCTTGCGTGGTCAGATAAATGCAAGGAGACATGTGGGTGAAATTGAGCCACTTTCAAGGAAAGCTGCTTGGGTAGTCTGGAAAATTACACAGTGGTGTGGACCTTTCTCGGTTGCTTCAACATTAAGCAGTGTCCTGTTATGTTTATTTCATGACTATTCTCATAGGTGCTAGATAATGTTACGCCATGAAAGGTAAACGTTGTGAAGTTTTGTGAGTTCAAAGCATTGGTGGAGAAAGAGTCGGGGAAGTAGTGAAAGCTCTACGAAGCGATAATGGTGGTGGGAGAAAGCCATCTGGTGAGTTAAAAACTTAACCAAAGAATGGTCAAGAAGAGACTCTGTCTCTGCTTAAACGGGATGGGGTCGCGGAAGAGAACAAAATGCTCGTGGGTAACATGACATTCACTGTAATGAGAGCTGCATTCACATGGGTGGAAGCATGCAACCTTGCGGTTTAACTAACACACAGCAGGTGTCCTGTCAGAGTACTTGGCATGAGTACACAGAAGAATATTTTATAATGAAGGCTTTGATATTTCTCATTTGGGAATTTTGGCTTAATAAGCACATTGTGTGACAAGGATGCCACAGAAAACGAGGCCGTACCAGAGACGGATGTTGTGAAATTTAAAAAACACCCCAAAATTATCGTACTTTCTTTCAGGACATCGGTGTTGTGGTGCGACGGGATATGAAATTCAATGATGAAAGCATGAGTTGTTGCTTGGAAAACTACACTTGGTGTGAGGGAGAAATTCTTGTTCCCAAAAATGGGCCTCTAGGTGGATAATATAGGAGGAGATTCTGTGGGGTGGAGGACCATCGTGGGAATAATCGTGGAAAGGAAAAGCACTACCCGGAAAGGCAGGAAGGCTGGGCGCTTTGAGAGTGAGAGCCGATGTCGAGTCCTACATCTGGCCGAGCAGAGACATTCACTGTCGTTTATGGATACATAGTCTGTAAAGCAGTGTATAAATGACAAGCCATCTTCTTTTGAAGAAACGTTGAAAGAAGCCCCGCTTCAGGTGAATCTGTGAGTGAGTGTGAATGTATTGTCGGAAACGATTATGGAGGTGTGGTGGGTGAGAGAAAATTAGTTGTGAGATCGAGGTGGTCTGCATGGTAAACGAATCCAGTGGACGTCGAGAAGTATAAGGAAAAATTCATTGCTCGGGAGCCTACGAGATCGGGGATTATTGTAGAAGAAGCCTTTTTTGTCTGTTCTTACCTGGATATATTCTCTTGGCTGAGATGGGTTGGCCGGTTAAGCCAGATGGATGTGAAGATTGGTCCTTAATGGGATGTTGAAGAGGAAGTGTACATTGAAACAACATGAAGGATTTTAGATCTTTTACGGTGGCATATGAGCATGCTCAAAAGTGTTGTATGGGCTGAGAAACACGCACACGTGCTTTGGGATGGGCATGCTTTATAGACTTGAAAACTGCAAGGAAGGTAGGCGGATGCAAACTTGTATGGGTGTGGTGGAGGTGGCTTTCGTGTTTTCTTTGTGTGATGATTTAATACTAACGAGCAGAAACGTTGATACCTCCTGCAGAAATAGATATTACAAAGAGTTTAGAGATGAAGGATTTGGGCCTCCTTCATTATTTCCTTGGTTACAGAAATATGCTTTGATAGGAAAGTGGTGTCTGTTTTGTGTCTGGCTTGAAGTATGTGGAGATACTAGAGAAGTTCCAACTGCAAGGCTACAAGCCTACAATATCTTGAAAGTCGAAGGAAAGGATGCTGTGGCCCGAGGAAGGTAGTGGATGCCATTGTTCGTGGACCCAAGTGGGTTCACTCATGTCATTGCGTCAATAAGGAACGGACCTTATTCTTTCTCCTGCAGACGACCGGCGTTCACAAAAGCGAGTAATTTAAGCCTACCAAGATCTTTGGGAAGGCGGAAAACATCATCACAAAATTCTCTAGAGCACCGCCAAGTATGTTTATGGTGCAAACGAGACGGATGAGGTGAGGGTTGTGACACCACGGATGCAGTTGGTGAAGCAACCAGGTAAAGAGCACATCGGGGAGGGATTTTCGATATTGGATCTACGAAATTTTCTTGAGCACGGCGAGAAACAAGGGTACGTGGCATGGTTCAGAAGAAAAATGTACATGGTAGCGATCAAGGCCCCTTACGTGAAGTTATCCCGGATGAAGATATTAGTTGGTTTATTCGGTTACATTTGAATCCTGATGATGGGCAACAGTAATCGAGAGTTGCATTAAACTCTGAGTTGAAAATGCTGTGTTTCATGACTGAGTCAACATTGATATCTAGGTATCATCATATGATTGTGCTCTGGAAACGAACATGTTTAGCCGGTACATTCCTACGGAGGATTAGGATGCAAATATTACGGCGAAGAAACATCTGGAAAATTTGGACCTGTGGGGGATTAGGTGAAGGATAAATATATATTGTTGAGGAAAGTGTTGAGATTCAACAAGATGATGTTAGTGAAAAAGTGTGTACTAATATGGTGTTATGAACTATTTTTAACAATCCTATTTTTAGACTATGTATATTTTAAACACTGGTGATGTATTTCGAAGTTGAGATGCTATTTATTGGATGGATGCAATCGAAGTTGGAAAAAATAGATGAAATTGTATTTTAAAATTTTAGTAGGTGTGAATATGTTATAGATAAATAAATTAAAGCAATGTTAATTGTATTAATGTTAATAATCTAAATAATAATAATAATCATTCATGAACGTAATTTAATTACTGATTTGGGCTCAGTACAGAGAATATATACATTCTAAGGAGTTTACGGAGTTTAACTGCAGGGAACAAGATTAGGCAAATGTGATTATGATAGAGTTGGAAGAGTAGTTCATGGAGTTGTATTAGGTTTAACTAGGTTAGAATCATTTGATCTAGTTGTATCTAGTCTATTTGAATGATACTGGTGAGTGGAGTGAATCGATTGGTCATTAATTAAAAAATAGCAACTCATTAATCAAGCTGAACCAATACAATTAAGTCATCTCCGTTGTATCATTTTACGGTGGAGACCCGGTGGAGAGATAGGTGAAAGGGCAAGATGGAATATACGGCGAGCTGCTTAGTGATGCATTGATTGCATCACACACAAATGAGTTTCCAGCTGTTAAGTTCATATAGTGAAAGCAGGGGTAGTTAAAATTCATTTAGAGCTGTTATTGTGGGTGTATAGTGGAAAGCGAGGAGTAACAGAGGGCAGATCGGTGCATGGATTTACGGACATTTTTGAATTAATTAACAATAGATTAGGTTGTACAGGAAACTTGATATGCTATTTCATAAGATATTTTCATGCACCATTCATGACACTGTATATGATATTTGGGTTTTTAATACAGGCGCTGAACAAACAATTTTATGTTATATCTGGGTACTTTGTTTATACTTCACATGTGTGTGGTGATTTTCACAGTATTAATAGTGGGAATGATTAGCATATACAAAAGAAGTTAAATATTGTGAGATCGGGGGGAATACGGATGTATTCATGTAGTGTGTATAGTAATTTATACACAAGTCTCATTCTTATACTAGCCTCGTTGAGCATGCAAAATGACATGGCAAAGAAAAGAGTAAATGATTAATTATGTGATACATATATATGAGAAAAAAGTAAATACATATTCAAACACAAACATAGAGATGCATCTAAATATGTTAAATTAATAAATATAAGCTGATAGAAATTTTTTATAAAGAGAGAAACAATTATCTTGAGCGATGATAGAACATATCTAGAAGATATACTTAATGACTACATGGCAAAATATACACGATAAGCTAGGAAGTAATTTTATTATTCGGAAATAATGGAAAACCATAAACAATAAAACCTAACCCTAGAGATGAAACTATACTTTGTGGGGGCATTTGGGATGGTTGAACTCTTAAATTCTTCAGATATCATTTTGACATATGATATATTTTTATGTGAAAACTCATTAGAAATTTACATCCAGAAAAATAAACATTTTCCTAAATAATACACTTGTAGTTTTTCAAAAAAATACTGCTTGTTGAACACAAAATGACTCTGAGGTTCATGACCCAAAATTTTCCAAAAGCGGTAGTACTTCAGTCTGGTAATTAGAGAAGGCAGTCCCAAGGGGTCAGTGAATTGGTGAACATGCAATTTATCATATAATCAATCCTTCCAACTGAGTAATGGTCTGACCATTGGGGCCTCAAGAATAGGCTTCATGAAATGGGTCCTATAAACCAGACGCCTTGTGTGCCAAGATTAAGCAGTTTGGTAAATACGATAAAATTAGTTCCTATGTTAGCAGTGTTATTTAATTGATGATATGATCCAGTGGTTGCTGAATTTTCTTTTAGTACGGATTTAGCTTTGTTGGTGGTAGGTTTCTCAACAATGTGAAATGGGTTATGATGGTGGAAAGTATGGTGAAGGCGGTCACATTAAAAATTGGGTGGCTTTAAGAATGGAGATCTTGATCTAAAATCACTCCAAAATACTTAGTGATAATTGTAAGACCATTCAAAGGGGTCTAAGTTGTTCGTGGGCTCTCCAAAGTTTTCTTCTTAATATTTTATTGTCCTTAGTTGTTGTAGAGAAAGATATTGTATGTGTAGCTAATAGGCAGTTGTTAGGTAAGATATTGATTCTTTTAAGGTCTTTCAGGGTTATTCCTCTTGTGGAAGAAAATGGGCAACCTTTGAGAGGTAATAGTACCTAAATATGCACTGATAAAATATCATTAACATCCAGGTGGAACATTCCTGAAAAAGTGATGATCATTGAATTCAATACAACACATTACACGATATAATAACATAAATACACAAAATGGACAAACTCATTTAAATAGAACAGAAAAAAGCAGATGTTAAACATGGAATACTTTTAAAATAACAATTAATCCTTTGGGAATATGTTGGCCATCATGGACTATAATAAAGTAAGTGCCAAGGTACATGTATCTGATGAAGACCAATAGCTCTAATAATGCTAGACATTAAGACTACTAATTTCTTCCCAAAAATAACTTGTCTCTCATTTGCATTCTTGTGTGGAGAAGCAGGGCAGTACATTTCTTGTACAGACAGGTTATATAGGCTATGAACATTCAGGCCTCCCTTGTGACTCTTGCCATTCTAAGCTGACTATTTGACTTCTGTAAGCTTTTGAAGTTTCACATGGCTACTGGGTTTAATACATGTCTTCTGACTTGAAATTTACAATACATTTTTGAACAAGAATTTACAATAATCAAAGTGATGTGGCAGAAGAAAGCTCTTCAGCATGACATTACAATGATGAAGAATAGACCGCAGTGACAACAATATCAAGCCATTCTTTGTTGTTCATAACACATGTATTCTTAGTAATTATTATTCTCTTCTTCCTATGGCTTAAGGGTGACAGAGTCTTTAAAGTACCCAGGATGCAGTTTGCCGCTTGTAATGAGTGTCCCCTTTAATACCACCACCGATTGGTCTAAGCACTTTAACAAAATACATAATTACAAACATTGTGTCCTTCTCTTTCTTCTTCTTGTCCATATTTTCCTGTGGTGGTATGTATCTGTTCATATGACAGACGACCTTCGGTCATAAACTCGTCAGATATTTGCATGATGAGTCCAATAGATGAGCTTAAAACACCGAATGACGGGATTAAGAGAAGGCAGTAAATTCACAATTGTATAGCGCTCGAGCGGTCGAGGGTCCAAGGCAAGACGCGGTATGTTAATAAATGCTGGTTATGGACTTGGCTTGAATATTGGTTTGGGAAGTTCGAAAACTGGGTTTGAAACCCCGAGGACGTAATTTCTGCCCACGGTGCTACAGGACATGGAGGCCGAGGTGATTTTGAAATTGCACAGTTACGAGCTCAAGGTTTGGGTTTGAGGACTTGAACTTCTGTTGGGTGTCGGGCTTGGCTCGAGAAAGAGAGACAAGGTTGGAGCTTAGGGTTGGGCAGGAATTCAATTTAAGTGCTGATTGTAAGAGAAAATAACTACGCATTACAGGTTCCCAAGAGACAAGGTTGTTTCTTGGGGGTTGAGATTTGACCTTTGATTCCAAGCTAGCTAAAAGAGTCCAGAAGAAAGTGGCTAGGTCAAGGAGTTTTTTCCCAATTTTGACTAAATGTTGGATCGATTGTAATAGAGTGACAAAACCAAGGAGATAAATCACCATTTAACACCCTACTTGAAAAAACAACACATAGGTCATAAAATTTTAATATGTACACTCTTATAAATCCTTTGTTCCTAGGCAAAACAGCTGCATAAATGTGTATAAATTACTTTAAATGGTCACTTAAACAACGCTTGTAAAATAAAACTTTGTAAATGAGTCGTCATTAGTTTTCATGACTAGAAAAACAACTACATGAATGTCTCCGTAAACATACCAAAAATAACTTTTGTATACGACCTTAACATATAAAATATTCATGGTACTTGGATTTTCTTTCAGCGGACGACAACACAGAGAAAACACATACTGACAGCTCTTTATGTTTTAATAACACACCAAAATCAAAGTAGGCTTAAAATTGAATATAGTAAAATTTTGGATGGTGTTGGCATAACAAGCTCTCCTCCTTCCATTTCGCCTTTCTTTTCTTTCCCATAGGGGATGTCGGGATGAGGCTGGGTCTTTGGGGTTCAATCAATTCAAATTCTCTTCATTATGCAAACTCGTTGGTGCCTTCTTTTATAAAAACATATAAAAAAGAAAGACCCTTTGATACAGCTAATGGTGTTTATGAAGGACAAAATAGAAATAACATTGACCTTGAAAACCTGAAAATCTTTTTTTAAAGCTTAAACTTCAATTAACAAATAATGATTGGTTAAAATGGTTACATACATAAGAGAAACAAAATAAACAAATAACTATATATATATATAAGAATATATATGATGAAACATACCTTACGGGTGTGTTACAATGAGGTTCACCAAACCTTTTTATTATTGAAAACAATGGAAAACCCTAAGCATCAACCTAACCCTAGGAGATAGGCAAGGTTGATTTGTAATACTGACTTCCCAGGGATCTAATTGAAGACAGTCTTGTTTGGCATATGGTCCAGTGGATATTGGTGGCCACCGCCTGTTCCCGCCAAGGCCCCACCATTGTCTCTTCCAATTTTCGGTTTGACACAACATATTTTTTAGCATTTTTTCGTGTCTTGTTTCAGGGGCAGTGCAGGCCCTGGCAGCTTGTTACAGAAAAACAGAAATGGCATGAACTGGACCACTATTTCTCCCATCAAAGGTTGTGGTCTATCAGGATGAATCACTGAGAGTGTGGTGCGTGTCAACGAAAGATGTGTACCAAAGTTATGTCACCAAATTTTCCCAAATAGGGCCCATAGTTTATTGTCTCTGGTTGGTTTTGTATGTTTTAAGGTTTCCTATTATAAATAATAAACATTTTAAAGACTAATTATTAACACGGTTTAGGAGGCCTTTAACTGCAACATCTCTTCTGAGAGATAAGATAGGTCTGCAACTCGTTTATTTCCGTATGTACGTAAGGTAGTTCATATGTTAATGAAATGAAGTGTTATTTAACATCTCTTTTTTTATTTTAACAATTATGTATATATGTTCATTCATAAGTACGAATCCTTTAATTATTTAAATATCTAGGAAAATAATTTGCTTTAACAATCTCATATTTCATTTACGAGCTTGGTGTTCCAAAAAAATATTGTTTAAGGCCTCAAAGCAGCTCTGAAATACATTTTATGAAAAAACTAAAATATAAAAGTTAATTTAGAATTAAAGAAAAATGAAAATAAAAATTATTTGAGGTATAGAAATAGAGATAATTTAGTTTTATTTTATTATCTCTAGATAATATTACCTGGTTTAGGTCTTGTACATTGATTGGAGATTTAAGGCAGGTGAAGACTGATTTAACTTTGTAGGTGCATTGAATTTATACATGTGTATAATATGAATATAAATAAATGAAATGGGTAGTTGGTTGGTGGAAAGGTGTTAAGGGCATGATATTTAATAAATAATAATTTCTTTTATAAGAGAGAAATGACATAACACAAAAATATTGTAGAAGATAGTGTTGAATCATCTTCAAGTGCAATTATAATCATGGGTTGATAACCATGAAAGGATGATGGAGATTCCTTTAAGATTACCCCACTCTAACATATTATGTCAACCTCCCAAAATATTTCAACTTCTGCAAGAATGTTTATGTATATAATTTGGTGAGAACTTATCATTGTTTTAAGTGTTTTCCCGGTGTCATCAAGTGCGTTTGATACGTAGTAGTGCCATATGTACGCAATGGGATGGCATTCATTTCTCATGCTGTGAAAATTGTTTTACATGCACAATGTGAACATTCCTCTTTAAATATACTAATAGTTTTACATGATTTCAGCCACTAAGTGCAGGCTGGATTAAATGGTAACATGTTTTCCTAGTGCACACACTGAAAATATAGAGGTTTTCAGTATCTCATTAGGGTGGAGGTAAATACATATGGTATAGTGGCGGGGTTGTTCGGGGAGTATCACCCACCTTTTCCCATGTCTCAAGGGACCTCAGAAAAGCCTGCACCAAAGTCCTGTGGATACTTACCTTCTTGTCTACTCTTATGGATGGAATTTTGAATATCTTAAACTTTGTCCATCTTCTCCCAGTGCCATTCGAGAATGCACAAAAATGTTATATCCATATGGAAATGAGCTCCTTTGTATCCCAAATTTTTGAGACTGTGCTCCAAATAAAAAGTTTGCTAGTTCTTTTCTGTGATGGTATTTTTTTACAAAGAATCGTAACACACATGCTGAACACTGTAAACTACACAAATAGGTAGTCATGTCCTTCCTAGTTTTGATAAATATCTGAAAATTCATAAGTGTTTTCCCAAGGATGAGTAGGTATAAATACAGGGATGATATGAATTTTTACCTTTGTTTCTGTAAACACTAGTACAATAAATCATGCATCCTATTATGAACCCTGGCTACCTGCTCTTGCATCTTGGTGGCCACACATCACACCCAGAACACTTGGGATGTTCCCCTACACAAGGTTCCTGGCCTTGGGTGTGAGCCTCTCTGAGTGGATACAATTTCTACATTTAGGCACAACACTCCATCTTGTAGAGTAACCCATCATGAATGGTAGTCAATAGTGTTCGCTCACCATCATGCATATGAATGTTGACAATTGTTGATACCTCCTTGAGTCCTCATCCTCTGAAATGTGCACTCTCTGCCCAACATGGGTGAACCTGTTACTGGCTGTGAGGTCCCCAAAGCTGCTGTGCTTTATTTGGGTGGCCATGACATTCATAACCATTTGTTATGCTTTATAGCAGTGCTGAAAAACTGTTGTGGCTTCGTGGCTGTGAGTGCACAGTACAACCATGGCTTACTTTTTTTCTGAAATCTTATGTTGGTTGTGGACAGTCATGTATACATATCCTCGCTCCCCTTGAGATGGTGTTCCCTTCTTGCTTTCATGATGCCATGAGCTCCTTATCGTGATGGAGTGACAGGCACCTTTAAACTTCTATAGAATGGTAGCAAAAAAACATTCCTCCTTTTAAAGACAACTTACATATCATGCTGCTGAGTTGTCTCACATAGAAACCCCTTTTATGAGTTTAAATACCTTGACTTTCTGGCTTGAATGATATTCTTATTTAGCTGTCATAAGCACTGTAAATGTGCCCTAGTGAGCTTATTACTTGTTGTTATAGCATGAAAATTCTTCTGCAATGAGGCTAGTTGCTGGAGGTACTATGTTTTAATGAAAATTATAGACTTGAGCATTAATGAAATGACATTTCATGACCCTCCTGTCTTAGAGGTCTATGTTTAATTCTCACTCCTGAGTCTATATTCCAAATACACCAAGGATCTGTAAAATCCTTTATTATGAGTTTATAGCATGAGTACTTCTTCATCATTTTCAATGAGTTAGTGAAATATTGAAAATATGCTCCTCCTAGGTACTTTCTCTGCAATATATCATCCAAAAATACAATAACAAATGAATCTATAAATTGGCATCGTACATAATAATTATTAATCTATTAAATATGACTTAACATCCTTTGGCGACAATATAATTTAACACTCCTTTAAAACCTTGCTGGTTTTGAAGGCATCTTCCATATGTCTTCTTCTTTGGCTAAGACTTTCAATCTCTATTGATGTTCTAGCTTGGTGATGTTGATTTTGTGTGCCAATGATCCCATATATCATCTATCCTGGGAAGGGTATGTTACAGCGTTGTTTGTTCTGTTCTGTAATCCTGCACATATGATGTTCTTGCTTTGGTGATAAGGCACGACCCCACCGTGGTCTCGGTGGAATGACAGCTGTTGAATGGTGTGTTCCCACTAACACCTTTATCACCAGACTGGCATACCAGCAATATTTGTGGTAAGAATGAACGTCTGGAGTCTAACAACACTTCTCTGGGTGGTAACCCTTTGCGTTATCGAAACCGCATCATCGCATGTACATGTAAAATCTCCTAAAATTCTTTTTTGTATTTATTACCTATGCAGGGATGCATTTCCTCTTAACAACTCCTCTTGGTGAATTTCTCTTAATAAAAAATACTTCTTACGGAAGCTGGGTAATTATTTGTCATTTTACCTTACAGACAAATTTTGAATTTCAATGCGTACGTTGATGATGAATGATTTTGTCCTTGATGAGTGGTAATGGTTGTGTCTCCTCATGGATATTTCTGTCATGTGCCCTTGAACAAACAAAGCTCCACATACATCGGGGGAACCACATCTAGGCGGTTCATGATGATAAGCCTTTGATAGCTGATATCTCTTTTACATTGTTTTGTTACCTTAAAGTCTACATCATATTTACTCTTAGTAGATGTGGGTTTATATGATCATGAAATTTCAACCCCAACTTGACCAACTCTTGCCAATGAGATTCGCACAATCTTCCAGGGTCTGATAAAGAGCATCAATCTCTTGTCTTCATGACTTATATTTTAACATGAAGATTTTGAATAATTCACCTACTATATTTTTGAAGAGCTGTGATTCCACACTACTTCTTTGCATTGCAATGCTAAAAATAATCTCTTCTCATCCAATCCCAAAACTGTAAATTAGTTTGCTCGGTCGGTATTCATATGATTTCTTCTTCTTAATATCTTTCTTCTTGTTCTTCGGGTTCTGGTGTCTGGATGCAACCCAGCACTTCTCCTCTCTGTGGCCATAAATGTTGCAATATGGTTTAAGTGAGTTGCTGGGATGCTGCCTTTGCATGCTAGCCTGTCTCTTTTATATTCCCCCGCGCACATATGCCCTACGCTTGGTCTTCTTGTTTCTCCCTTCTTCTTTGATCCACTTGATTCTGGGCATGCAGGCCTATTTCTGGGTGGCTGTTACTTTTAAGCCTCATCCAGTTTTGGACTTGAACAACATAGCACTCACTGAAGATGGGTGTGAGATCTGTGACTCCTTGAGAGCTCATCATGGATGCTGGAGATACCAACAATGTGACATCTTTATGATTGTGATGTGCTCTCTTTTTTTGGCAATTTTCATAGAAGTAATGCCACGGATCACTGATTCACTGTACAATGTGAGTTCTAGTTGTTCATAGGTTTTGAAATCATCCCTTAGTAGAAGAGTTCCTCATTGAGCTTGTGTGTGCTCCCACTGAGATTTGTGCATGGCCTCTAATTTGAGTCTTAACGAATAGAGATATTTTTTCACTTTATAAATGTGATGGACATTGAAATACGAAATTCTAGTTGCAACAACCATTGGTTCAACTTTAAACACTAAATATAAACATGATATGACTCAATATATTAATTTTCCTGCCATTTTAGACAGGATTGATTAGAAAAGCACTCGAGGTTGTCACTTCTAGGTTCTCCATTTTCCTCACAAATGTTCAATCCTTATTATGATTTCTCCTCATTCATTTATATTCTCAAAATATCCTGAAATTTCTATTCAAAGCCTTTTCATGGGAAACACATTGTAATTAATATCCTTTGTTTGTTATTCTCATTTTATAAACATCACCTACGGGATGCAAAGAGGTTTGTTCTGATTAAAATATTATTAAGGTTTTATAGTTTGCCATCCATGAGTCTATGAAATCTGCAAAATCACACAAAAAATACTGAAAAACTTTCTAGAAATGCAAATGATACGCTAAAATGCATTGTCTCTTACCACTGGGCAGTTCATCACAACATATTTGGTAATATTATGTTAAAATGCTAATTTTTACACTATTACAATTTTGTGGCTTCTAGATATGTAAATTTATTGTAATTAATTTTCATTACTTCTTAAATAAATTATTTTAAAAATAAGGAGATGAAAAAAAAATCTCACATAGGGTAAAGGTACTACTATGATGCTTTAAGGAAAAACTATGGAAATTAGGTTGCTTCATTTTATTTGCTATGTAAAAATATGGCTACGGTGACAAAGAAATGGTCGTGGCCCATGGACATATTACATCACAGATCCTCTCTATTTTCTCCACCTCCTGTATCTCTCTTGGTTACGCACTAAGCCATGAAACAAAAATTCTCTAAAATAATAGAATACACTCTTCCTCTATAGTGGTTTGATTATAACACAGACGAAGTAGCCTACTAGTGTGGTTAATTTTTCAGTATTCTTAAATAAGTTGATGATGTTCTAATTAATAGAAATGACATGGCCATCGCACTGCATGAATAATTGGGTGAGTGGAATCTCCCAAACTGGGTGTGAAGGCGGGGGAAAATTAACTACAGTGGCACCAACATACGGAATTTGATTGGAAGCACTTATGCTATGTCATTGGAAAGGTACTTGTGTGGCTATAATGAAAAGGTGTTTCTCAGCAAGCAGAGTTTCACAGTGTGATGAGAACTCTGAAGGTTTTAGGACCCCCATTTAGCCAAGCTGAATTTTGATGTAAAAGCATTGCATGACAGTTCTCCACCTTTCCACTGCAAATGCTTGAAATGTGGATGAAAAAACAATACTAATTATCCAATTTGGGTCCTTATACACAGCTATATTATATTCCTACACTTTCTTACTATAAGTAGACAGGGACCTTTCTCCATTCCTGTCTGGCACCATTTTTCCTAGCCTATATTTTCTTGTCCACCTTCACCCTCTTAAAGTATATACCTATGCTGTGATGAGTCATTATCTAATATATTTTTAAATGCCTTGTATTATTTTCCAAAGCAAACATTCATATATGTATGATGTAATAGCTCCTGGCTGATTTTCATATAAGCCAAAACAAACAAGGTCCTTTGGGACATATAATTAAACTTGGGTGTTGGGAAAAAAAAAGTGATGGGCATGTGAATGAAATTAATGGATATGGAAATTGGAAAAATCATTGGCAAGGAAAAAGAGTATTGATGGCATTTTAGTGCAATAAAAGGAAAAATAGGAGAAAAAGGAAGGTGAAGAGAAACATGCTTGTATGCAAGGAAAATATGGAAGAAAAGAAAGGAAAATGAAGCAAATAGAATGAAAGTAGTCAAAGCTTGAAGAAAATAGGTTTTCCTGGCCCTTTGATGATTTTATCTTTTGTCAAATCATTTTTTGGAGCTCTCATTTCATAGTATCTCATTCCTCATACTCTTGTTACTTAGATCATTCTTGAATACCTGTTGTTCACTTGGATTTGGATAAATAGAAGCAGAAAGTACTTGAAGCTGAGAAATAGTTGGATTCTAGTTAGTTTTCTGGATTGCTTTGTAGGTAACGGAGTTGCATGTTGATTTCATTGTTGATTTTTGAATATGGTATAAAGCAGTGATTCTTAGGTTATTCGTTCATCATGTAGCATGATTTTCCTAGAATATGATGGTTTTAGCCTTTCCTTGTATTTCCTAGTTATCTACTTGGTTTGTTGATTTTTCATGTTTTCAGTTGGGTATAGGAGTTCTGATGGCTATGGTTGGAGAAAAAATGTTATGTAGAATCCTGCAAGACAACTTTGTTTGAGCTACTAGACTACCAGATCCCATTTGGAAAAATAATTTATGAACATTGATGGGTTGATTATGAATCCTTGGGCTGAGGGTTGGTCGTCTTTCTTGGATCCCTAATGAGTTGTGGGTTGAGTTACTAATTACTAGAAGAGTAGCAGCCAATACGGTTTGTCAGTGGTTATGGGGCCATGGGGGTGGAATCCTTTGTGGTTGAAGAGTTGAGGTGGTTTTGCCTACGGGCAAAAGCAGGTGGTTTCTTGGTTTATTATGAGGTCCCAATCTGCTTGGAATATGGCGTGGGGTGATTTGATGAAGATATTTGACTCATCCCAATGTAAGTAAGAGTGAACACATGAAATCCATGTCTTGGTTAGCTTTTTGCATATGTAATAAGCATCTTTTCTCTGTGATCTATGAGCATACCATGATTATGATGGTGATGTTATGGCTGATTGCAATGATTTTATATGTTGGTTTTTTGTTGATTCTATATAATGTAGTCTATTTATGGATCTTGACATGTTTGATAAGTTATTGAATCATTGATCGAAGTATAGAATAACAATTGTTATTGCAGCAACTAGAAGTTTGGAAGCCTTATTGTTGATTCTCAGGAATGACCTTTATCATTTATAGTCATATGCCATTATGACTTGTGGCTTCAAAAAATTTCCATATGTTTGACAAAATTTGTGTTATGGATGAGTAGTCTAGGTCAAATTACATATTCATTACTGAATATGGGGTATACGTCTTATAAGTGCAGACTAACATAGTTTCAGTAGTATGGTGAAATAGTTTGAAACTGGACTGAAAGGTGGCCGAGTCTCAGGATCACATACTTAAAAACTAAATAGTACATGTAAACGCATGGAATCACGCCTATGCTTGCGAGGACAAAGAGGCCTATAACAACATATACATTGTTGTCTGCATGCTTTCTGGTTTAAAATTGAATGAAAGGAAAAGTTCTAAGTGTGGATTTCCCTAGGTGTTTAGGCATTACAGCTCTGGTGATTTTAAAGATGCGTACGGATGTTTTAGTATAATCATGCAGGTCTACTTACACATAAGTGTGACTTGAGTTGGAATTTAAATCACCCGTGACACTAATCTCATGTTACATTAGTAGGCTGGTGGTTTGGGTAAATGTGGGGAGGAGCATTATGGGGTGGTATCGGAGCGAGATTATGACATTAGTTCACAGAATAGATGTGTTTTTTATGCATGCATTGTAGTATTTATGGTTTTCATGTGTAGTGAGGGTATACATTTTAGGTTATATACATGGGAACATGTTTACAATAGCAGTAACTCACTATGACATAGTAAGTCATCATGTTGCATTATGGTGTACACTGAGTTGTAATGCATATAAATCAGCTTACATGAGATATGTCATAATAGACATCATGCATGAGACCTAAGTTTACATTTCTCAATAGCTTGTAGAAATTATGGAATGTTGGTGATGTTCTGAGTTTATGCAACAATGGGTATGGAAAGTTGATCATCAAACATGTTATTGTGAGATGGAATATAAGCTATGTGATCAAGTTGTTTATATTTGGGTGGAAAGTCTTGATTAATATAAATTCTATTGATTACCTAGTGGATAAGTGTTGATTGAGCAATAGAACACATGCAAAAATCTTGGTTGGTGCAATAATTGGCTATAGGACCAGAAAGACATCGTTGGATGAGATCTTGTGCATTGGAAATTCGATGTGCCTTTGTCAATACATATAAATTTCCTTCCTTGGGTTCATATGGTATGTTGTTGGGCATGGATTGTTGATACATTCTGCCATTAAGGTGGATTTTTGACAAGGATGTTGAGTGTGGGCAGAGTGGGGAAAGAGAGAAGATCTTGTGGAAAGGAAAAGCCTACATCAGTGAGAATGGTTACAACTATGTGTAGGAAGAAGTGTAGTTGGAAAGAGTATGTTGTTTAGTTCATATTTTGGTATAGGAAGGATGTTGAGGATGTTGAAGTCTTAGAAATTGTCAGTTTTCTTTTGTTGATTTTAGGATGCTAACTGGTAGTGATTTTAAGTGCCTCTGCAGGGGAGTGATTTTACTCTATTGAAAAGAGCATTCAATAATGCTTTCTAACATCAAAGATTTGGCAGCAGAACTCTGATTAATTTGATTTAAATTTGTAGCTTAAGAAATGCTTTGTAAAAGGATACATTGGACCAGTGTCATGACAGGGTGCAGTGTTATTTGTGAAGAAAAGGATGGTATACTCTTTATTGTATTGAGATGAAGCTAAAACAAGGTTAATATTAAAACAAATGTCATTTCAGCAGTTAGTGACATTTTATCAGGTGGAAAACAGCGGTATTCTCAAGAATGACTTGAGATCGGGATATCATTAGGTACACATGGTAAGAGGACACATATAGACTACATTCCATTACAGTGCTGGGAAATTGTGTATTGTTTGTGGTAGTTTCTTTTGGTCTGTAGTGATACAATTGCTTTCATGTACTTGATGAACAATGTCATCCTTATTTGGACAAATTTGTGATAGTATTCATTGGGTGCATATGTTGACATATTCTAAGAATGAAGAAGAAACCTTATGGGTAACTGTAACATTGTTAAGATTATTGAAATATCTACATTGCTCTGGGCCAGCAAATGCAATTTATTTTAGTTTGTAGTTCATTACTTGGGGTTGTGTTTCCAAAAATTTTAACAAATGGCTAAAAAATATTAAAACCTATGTGGAGATAGGTAGCTCTGGGAATTTGGATGAGGTCATATCATTCATGGGTTAGAAAAGTTATTATAAATGGTTCATGAACATATTGGTTATCCTATTGTCTTACATGAAAAGTAATTTGAATGGACTTTAAGAGTATAGCTAGGTTTGGAAACTAAATCATTTGATTACAAATTCTGTGGTCATGAATATTACGGATCCTCATAATTCATAAAGACATATGTAAATGCTTGGGGGAAGGATTTTGGTGAGAGTCCTAATGCGGGAAGGACTAGTGGTATGCTATGGAGAGTCGAAAATTAAATGAAAAAATAAAACCTATGACTCATGATAGTGAGTTGGAAGATATGATTAGCATTACAGAAAGATGTGAATACATTATCTTTTGGCGGGGAGGTTCATCTTGATGAGTGGTGAGAGTGATTCAGTGCTTGTTTTGCAACCCAATTTGAATGTACTGAACACGAGTTAGTCATGAATATATAGCTGGGTTTGACTTGAGATAATATACCTTCATATAAAGAAACATAGTTGCATGTGCTCTTAGTAGGACGATGTGGGTGAATCATATTGCTGTAGAGTAGGTTCTTTTAAGACATATTTACGAAACGGTCTTGTAGGTAGGGAAGCATGATGACATGTGCCATCATTGAAGCAAATGTACATGTAATGAGGTGAGCGATAAGGATGGAAGTATATTGCTGTGGAATGAGCTTGGTAATATTTGAGAACAGAATTTAATAATAGAATGAGATAAAGAAGTTTGTCTAGAGGGACTTTGCCTGTGTCAGTATTTAGGTCACCGGGGATATCATAAGACTTTGACCTTGTTTAAGAAGTTGTAAATGGCAGAAAGAAATAGTTGGTTGAGTTTTTTGTTAAATGTTTGCACTCTCAATAGGTAAACATAAGTGTAAGCATCCATTGTGGTGTGTTGACTATTGATTCAGAATGGAAATAGGAGGTCATTTCACTGGACTTGTTACAACTTTTAAGGACATCAAAGTAGCACAGTTCCATCATGGATTTGTGGCTAAAAATATTGGGTAAGTTAGCTCACTTAATTGTAGTTAAATCAACTCATTCCATCAGCAGGTGGCTCATATATTCATCGGGGGAATGGTGATTGCATGGTGTTCCAAAGAGATCTTATCAGGCAGAGATACCAGTTCAATTTCAAGTTTTGAAGGAGATTTTTGTGAGCTTGGGGATAGGGTTGAGTTTTGGTACAACTTATCTTATGGAGACAAATAGGATAGACAAAGAGGTTAATAGGATTTTTTGAGGGTATACTGGAGGTGTGCTAATATTACTTATTGAGCATAGGAAACAGGAAGGTATGTCTTCCTTTTGATAGATTTGTAAATATTGGGTATGAGGGAATCGGTGTGATTGGTCAGGCAGGAAAATACTGTGGAACAGAATTGCCAACTATCTTATCAGCGGGTGATCTACTAGTAGGTTTTATTGGACCAGATATGTTGGTTGAGATGGAACACGTATGCATTTTATTGAAAAGGAATTTAAATACAACACAAGACATGTAGAAGATTTATGTGGATAAACATGGATGTTCAATTCAGGACTGAGAACATCATGCTTGTAAATAAATCTCAAGGGAGTCCTTAAGGATTGATTCATGTATAAAGTTGGCACCTTAATTAATGAACTGCACCAGTATATTAAGTTGGACCAATAGCATAGGGGAGAAACATGCTTCTCAGGTAGTGAAGTTAATTTTTTCAATGTTTCATTGCTTAAGAAGTATGTCCAGATGAGCACGTCATGGAAGTTAACTGTTCTGCTCTTATTATAATTTGGATGAAATTATAGCTGGCTTCTGGCCATGTTACGGTGGAAACAACGATGTAAGAAGGCTCAGTAGGGTTAAAGTGGATGAATTCATTTAAATTCCAATGAAGCTACATGGGAGATAGTTGATGTCAGTGAAGAAACCTCCTTCATTATTTTGTTGGATAATCAGTGATGGGTATATCTATGTATATATGGATGTTTATGAACACTATAATGAGCTATATTGTAAAATACATGAAATGTTTTTGTTTTTAATTTTAGACGAGTTTTGATTGTAAATATTTACAATGCATATTTAGGTGAAATAACTCATGCTCTGAGCCGACGATGAAAGTGTGGACTAAAGTCTTGATTTTGAAATTAATTTGAGTCCAGGTAAGAAGCTACATGAAGTTGGTTGATGGGTGAGCTTTGTGCATCTCTTCATTATTTGTTGGTTCAATCAAATAATTTTTGGTACTATTATGTTATGTTGATCCTTTGTTATGAATACTACAATGAGCTATGTTGTAAACTCTAATAAGCGATATTTTTGTTTAGACTTAGCGAGGATTTCATTGTAAATACCGCATCAAGTTATTTTATAGTATCCATGTGAAATATGGTTTGCATCTAAATAAAATAAAACCAAGGTCATGGGACACATGGCCAAGATAGATATTTGAGAGAAAAACATAGTGATAGAAATCACTTGTAGTTAATTATTAGCTGTAAGTGGCAAAACATTGAAAGAAAATATTACATCGTTGACATTTAATTGAAAAATAAAGGAAAATAGGAGAAAATGAGGGTGAAAAGACACAAATTTACATGGACAGTGATGGGGGTAAAATAAAAGGAAAATGGAAAAATAATAGAACCTCAATGATAAAATAGCTTCGGACGATTACTAGTCTTTTAGAAAATTTCTGATTTGTTAATTCAATTTTGATCTCATTTCATTTTATAATCTATGTACTCTTGTACCTTAAAGGTGTAGAACCTCTAATATTCATGGTTTGGAAGAAAAGAATACGAAAGGAAAGCAAGGAAACACTCAAAAATCATTCGTTAAGTAGCTTAACTGAATTCTCTTTACTTGATGAAGTTATGTGATTTTCCTTGTAGCCTTGAATTTTGATGTATGCAATTGTGGATTCTCGGTTGTGTGTTGTCTCATTGGCATGAATATTTTTGGTTAAGTGGTTTTATCCTTTGTATCTGTTCTAGGTAGCCATGGAGTTTGTGGTTTTCCACTTGCTGTCTAATTGTTGCCAGGTTATTGATGATTGTTGAGTTTGGAATGGTCTCAGAATCCTTGGAACAACAGAGTTCAGGTTACTAGTTCCTAGATCCCGGTTGGGAGGAAAAATGCTCTCGAGCCCTTGGTGGGTTGGAGTCATTAGTCCTGGATCATAGATTGGCTCTGACACTCTGGTCTGGAGGGTTGTGGATGAATTCTTAGTTCCTAAGTACTTAAACTTGAGTGAGAATTGGACAGGTTGGTGTTAGTGATTTCATTGTAAGTGGAATCACTTTGGTTGAAGAGTTTGAGAGTGGGTTTTCTAAGATTATAGTTAGGTTTGTCTTGGTTTATTCATGAGATCTACATTAGTGTTGGAATGGTAGAGGTAGATTAGTTGTGAAAGAAGTTTCGTTATTGCAGCCCAATCTATGATTACAAGACAGTACGTGGAAGTCCCGGGCTGATTTAATTTCTTATGTTAGTGTAGAGGTATTTTCCTATTGTGATTTATGAGCATATATTGATTATGATCGTAATCTGTAGTTTCGATTTTCTATGGTTTTTATATCTTTTAGTTTTTGTTGATTATATGTTGATTGCCATTGTTCTGTCTATGGCTCTTGGCATGTTTTAATAAATTATTGAATAGTTTATGGTGTATACTGTGATGATATGAAGCCCCAGCTAAATAGTTTTCATTTTCTCTGTTCCTGAGATGAATACTATGGTTTGTTCGGTGTGCATTTATGATCTTTAACATATATATAATCTTGTATTGTGGGTGTTAAACATTAAAGGCAATTTTTTACTTCAACTTTGAATATTTGGGTCGTCATATAAGTGTGGACACGGAAAGTTTCGGTATAGGTAGTGATAAGAGACGCCTAAAAACACAGCGAGAGATCACGGGACCGCATGCTTAGCATGGTGTTGAAAGCCTGTTTCATGGGAAGTAGGCCTGCCATGAAATGGGGGCCTATAACTGCCTTGCATTGTTATGCATATTGTTGGATGGCTATGAAAAGAAAGGATGTAAACAGCGTTGACTACATGGGGTGTTGTTTAGCTCTTAGGTGATGTAGTCCTATGAGATGTCTGTAAGTGTGATGTATAGAAGCCCCGCCCCATAATTAGAATTTGGAGGTCAAAGTCATGTCATGACATTTAATCCACATATTTACTAGAGGTAATTTACTGACATGTGGATGCGAAATTCATATGACTACTAATTTATATATAAATGTGTCTGGTGACATGGTTGAAGCTTACCAAAAAAGTGAAGGCTTCTTAGTCTTGAAGGAGATGCCCAAACCACATTTAGTAGATCATCACAATCTACCGATGCTAAAATATTCTTCTTACATATGCTCAATCAAACTAAAAATCAGTGTTATTGGACGATGAAGAGTAGTGTATTTTATATTTGAATAGAACATATAAATTATCCAAAACAATTTACTACTCATTATGTTAACAATAATAATTTGGTATGAGCTATAGACATATAAACAGAGAGTAGATATTATTTTAATATTCACCAATATATTAGTTGATTTAATTTATGTGCAAAACCAGGCCTTCTCTTTATCCCTACAATTTTCTTTTCTTTTATTCTTTTATTGAGCCTATTCATATAGGACTGTATTCACATCAAGTTTTCTCTGCAATTTAAATATTTTAAATGTGCCCAATTATACCTTCAAGTTTAAGCTTTTGACTTTTGTTTTTATCTATGTATTTTGGTGCTTTCCAATTTTGTTTGTCATGTCAAAAAAATTAGATATGGAAAAGTGAAAAAATCCAAATTAGAAGAGTTGACATATTGCCAAAACAACCATATAATTGGAGAAATTTATATTATTGTCCTATTAGTGCTATTGTGTAGATAGAGGGGACAAGATGTAGTGGATGAACAAATTTTCCCTATAACATATAACAAACACTATGTTTCTAAAGGAGGGAATATAGATGGGCAAAGAGGGTGAAAATAAAACTAAAATACATTATTAATTGGACCTTAAGATGGATTGTGATGATTAGGATAATTTGATTAGGATTTTACTAGTGTTTTTGTAAAAAAGTTACATGGATGGTATATAATGATATATTAAAGGCCAATATAAAACCAATGTAAAAAGTTTAATTTACCTAATATTGTAGCAAAGGATTTTAAACTTCAATTATGATTTTATGATTTTTCTTGTTTCTATAATATATCGAATATATACATACAAATTGTACATAAAATAGGACTTAAAAATATGAAAAATGGAATTATAGCGATAAGGGTTTCCTTCACATAATGTACCTAGAATTCTCTTGAATTATTGGTGTAGGATGGACTCTTAGGACCCAACTATGTGATATCTGAAAGATGAAGTGTACAATGTGATGAGTTCATTCCCTGATTGATTATGTTTAGCATTAGGAAAACACTAATTGAAACCAAAGGATGGCTGATGCCATATTATTTTAAGTGGCTTCGTGGATGATATATTGATACCAAAAATTTGTGATGGGATAGCCACGAGGTGAGAACATGTTGACAGAGCTCCAAAACACTAAGAAACATGTAAATACACATACAACAATAAATTTAATTTGGTGAAATGTTGGTTTGTGGTGTAATAAACTATCCTCATGGCTAAGTAGGAGGGAGTAACCAACAGATTGTTGAGTTTAATGAGTCCTCCAGTGGTTACATTCATAAATCCTTGCAGCATGGGGAGAAAGTATTACTCAGCCATTAGCTTAATGATATGTGTGATATAACAATAAATAACGATTACATAGAATGTGCAGCAAAGCGCAGAAATATGTAAAGGCATTTCCTCAGGATATGATATCTCATTTGGGTATGTGGGCATAAACCTTTATTGATGTTGTGGACAAACTTCAAATAATAAATCATGGAGGTCTTTTACATAGACAATGCATTAAGTATGTGGGGAGCTGTGGAGAGATGAAGAAAAACTCAATAACTAATTAGGTGTATACCTACAAATTAAGGTTTTCAAAGTTGAAGAAATTTAATCTGTTTGGTGAGATTTTAAAGAGAATTTGAAAAGGAGTATAAATAGGATGTAAAGTTACCCTCAAAACTGGGAGAAATGTTTCAGGACAAAGTTTGAAGCCATGCTCTGGACATGTACTGGACCATCTGTCTGTGTTTTTGATTATGTTGTAATTAGTATTATAATGGTACCACAAGTTTTAAGGCCAAAACAACCCTCACACAAAGACATGTGAATGATGGTGGGGGGATATGGGAAGCCACAGTATGTTTATCAGTTCTGTAGGTTGGGGTTTAATCACATGGTTTAAATATTAGTTATGACAGGACACAGAACGACTACAAACTCAATTTTAAGGTATGTTAAGTGTATGCATATGGACCAATAAAATCTGCCACCTCTATTAGGTCCAGGGTGGAGATACAAATACAGTTGCCTTAAGAGTTAAAGTGAGTCAAATGAAGAATGATGAGGAGGCTAAGGAAAAGGTAAACATGAGACTGTCAACAATGGATATTTTGGTGATCCACAGCCCAGCTACAATGAGAAATATGATGATTTAAAAATAGGGGTGACAAGTATGTGCAGCTGACAGAATGAATGTTGATAGGTCATATAAAACATAAAACTGTACACGGTGGCGCTGGGTTTATGTGATATACCCAAGTACAAATCATATGTGTACGCAGTGGACGACCATATACACATTGTGGTGAGGACAGCATGCCTTGATCCTTTAATCTGTCAACGGGATCTATTGAGCTTTTAAGCTCTTTGTGTTGTATACATAAGCATCTAAGTTCTATAAACTCCTCTGCAAAAATAAAACCTATAAGTGATGTGGAAACAGTGGTAGATGGGGCTGTTTTCACTTCCTGGGTTTGGTCACAAAGACACGCACATATGTTGGATCAACTTTCAGTTCCAAATGTTCTTTCTCAGCTTTGGGGTCTTAAGGTGCCAGCAATCATGGAGGCACTATGTCTTCACTAATATTGTTCATCGTCATGTCACCATCAATCATACGCTGTCGATTAAATAGGTGAGCACAGTAGCCCTGTCTGTGTGATTAATTACTATGATAATTAGAACATTTAATTTGTTTTAAAACCCATTGAGCAATAACAATTGAATTCTCAGCAGGATATGTGCCCGGGAGTGGATTTGATAGGATGGAGAAGCAGAGCGAAAGATGGCTGCATTTCAAGAGCAAATTAGTTCTTGGTGGGTGACATGTTGGTTTAACTGAAGGAAACTTCCACCTTTTAGGAGGGTCCTGAGTAGAAGTGGTAAGGGAGAGGGGGTGGGTACAAAATGACACAGGCACTGACATATGTGTGGGAGGTGATGATAGGATTACGTCTGTTCCACCCCCACACAGCGTGTAATATTCAAAGGTTGGGGGGGGACAGAGTCTGTGTGGTGAAAACAGGTTAGAAAAAGGTAGGAAACATAGATGAGATGATAGGTGGGTGATGTTTAGTGAGATGGAAGGTGTGGAGATCAGACTAATGAAGGTCGGGGAATGTATGTGGCAGGAAGTATAGTTTAGGACTTGGGGTAGGTAGATTAATATTGAAAGGTTGGATAAGGGTATGTGAGGAAATTTGGTTTAAAATAAAAAAACAATATGACATAAATATACTAATAGGCACTTTCAAAAATGTGGTTTACCATTTAAAAACAACCTCTTTCTCTTCTGATTTTTCTCTATAAACATAAGCATGAAATTTTATTCCATGTAGGAAAAAATTGTGTTTTATACTTAGTTCATTTCAATTTCTGAATCTTTCTTAAGCATATTGGTGATATTTCTTGCATTGCAATTTAGGTATAAATCCTATAAAAACAGTATTTGTAATAAATGATTGAAGTTCTTTAAAATTTAGGATAGGCAATTTTAATGTTACTTAAGTTCTACTAAAGAATTGATACAGTTCATGTTGAGTATAATACATTCCAGTGTTCCTTATTCAAGTCAAAAATGTTTTTCTTCGGGTTGGGGGAACTGACTTTCTTTTGTTTTAAAAAAATACTTTCAAGCCTTACTTAAATTCTCTTCATCAATTTGAATACTGGTACAATATCATCCAGATAAATTACAATAAAGTAGCCAATCTCATCAACAAAATCTAGGTATATGACACTGAAAGGTAGTTCAACAACAAAACGTCCAAAAAGCATTTTCTGCAGTACAAAGGTGGTAAAGTTGTTATGTCTTGATCATCAAGGTGCAAAGCAGACTTGATTATAACAGAAAATCCATCTAACAAAGAAATCCTGTTAAGACCTACTATATGCAATATGTGATCCATTTTTGGTAAAGATGGTATTATTAGAAGATACTTTGTTAAAATTTATAAATCAGCTAGGAATCTTGACATTACTTGTTTTCTTTATTTGGCCACATGATGTTGGATGTCATTTGGAATACCGAAGTGCTATGATTTTTTACTCATACATCTTAAACAACATATCAACTTAAAGGCACTAAACAAAATTTATTCTCCGTTATTTGTTTGAAAGGTTTTTTATTCTTATGATTGAGATCTTGTGTGATATGATGCTTGTATCATAATATTTTAAATCTGCAACAAGAAAAGGCACTATAAAATTCTTTGAACATATTTATATGTCTTCTTTTTTTTGTAAGCAGTAGGTAATGGGTTGATAGTTGATGATTTTTAAGGTTTTGTTAGGTGCCTATAGTACATTCTTGATATTTTATAATTGGTTTTTCAATTTTGGCTTTCTTAGTGCCTCATTCAAAATAAATAATTATTTCTAAGGGATCAAACCTCTATGGTAGAGTATTTTCTTTGAGTTGGTGTGGATTCCTTTTTTGGAAGTCATTTATGAATTTTTGTGTTATGTACAATATTGTTAATAGAATATTTGTCATTATTTACATGTAGAAAATAATCCCAGTGTTTTTCTGTCTTTTGTACATAAATAAAGAATGTCTTCCTCACTGATCTGGAATTCTATGTTCTGTCTTCAACCTCATCTACTTCTGATTATGGAAAGAATTTGATTTGTTTGTCACTACACAAAAATAGCAAATTTTCTCCATGTTGCCTTTTGCAGTGTTTGAGCCTCTATTGTGTATTGTTTGTTTGGGTGCAGGCATTTTACATGTGTTTCTTTGGAAAAAACTAAGCCATTTGCTATGAAATTTTGATTTTTAAAATCATGTTGTATTCTGTGGTATTTCTTAAAGATATATTTGCTTGTTTCTACCAGCTGTTAATCAGGTCATTTAACATCATTGTCCTTTCCTTTTTTTTATTACTAACTGAATATGTTCATGTCTTAAGATATCCTTTCTCCCAAATATTTTCAACTTGTTTGTAGTGGGAGTAGGGCTTCATATTATGTTATGTTGTTTGTCTGTGAAAATTTCACTTATGCTGGTGTTATTGCTTTTTATGTTCTGCATTGTACCCAGTACCTGAGCAGAAACATTACATAATTTATTACTAGGCGTCATGTTCTAAAGGAGTTCATTTGAGATATAGTTTGTATTGTGCATTTTTGGGCGTGTCATCATTTCGTTCTAGATATTTTTTTACTTGCATGGGTAACTTTTGAATCGTTACTCTCTCATTATAAGATAGAAAAGTTAAAACAAACAACACTTGAACAAAGAAAGTACATGAATGGTAAATACCACGTTTTATAAATACTTACCATGTACTTCATTAATGTTTCCCCTATACGATCTTCTTTGTATTCAAACACCAATATTGTAGCACCTCACTGTCACTTTGTCCATTACAGGGTCCCTTGTAATTTTCTCCCATGAAGATATTGTATTCCATACTTAGGATATCGAATCTGTTCTATAACTATCACTAAACTTGTTACACATTTTTGATCGTAACTCTTCATCATTAGATGGACCCAAAAGTACAGGCAGTTTTTGGTAAAGAAAACATATCGTAATTAAGGCTTCAAAGGAATAGTATTAAATATGTTTAGTTATTCCTTCTGATCAACAATAGCAAAAACAAAGAAATTAATGGAATAAACTATAGTTGTCTTTATTATTTTAAGAATAATTATTTAAAATAATATTTATTTTACATTAAAGATATTAAATCAATACCATTAATCAAATAAATCATTTAAACTTTGACAGTTATATCTAACCACTTCCCCTTAAAAAGATAAATAAATCTTTTATTTATTTATTTTATAATAAGTTTAAGCCAGAAAATTAGAACACCACTACTCATTAAATAATAATAAAATATTCTATGAGGTGGATGCAGATGTGATTAACATTATTTTAATCATGCACGAGTCTAGGACCCAATATTTTAGTGTGACTGGGAGGGTTTTCCCCATCATTTCTTCACCTTTGGCTGCATACTAGATCACTGGATCTATATAAGGTCTGTTTTGCTTTTCATTATTTTATCATTGAGCTCCCATTCATTAGGGTTTTCCATCTCTGAGAGAAAACATGAATCTCAGAAAGTGCTGAAGATAAAGAACCCATTCCATGGGAGATGGATGCATGTGACTTTCCTCCAAGGTGCCTGTATTAAAAATTAAACATTTTCAAAACATTGAGAAAACACATCTTTTCTGTTTGGATGCATCAAGACAATGCTGCTACCAACAATATATTTAACACTCGATCTGTTTGTTGGGCGCACAACTACTAATTGCAGATACGAAGAGTTTTGGTATTATTATTGAGCTATTAGTTATACTTAGCTAAAGTGGTTCTTTTGTCACAACAATGAAAATTCATGTGAGCCAGGCTCCCTGCCGGGTTTTAAAATTAAATAGCTGTCGTTTCCGTGCATATCCGGCTACTTAGGGCCCTAGGGATTCTTTTTGTGTCGTTTTCTCTTTTCATGTCATTTTCTCACATAGCCTAAAAACCTAATTTCAACAGCGCTGTGTTCCCAGCCCCTATTAGCAGTGCGCTTTAGCGCACAGGCAGCAGTTTCGAAAATGCCGGCAAGCAATGGGAACGAGGGGGTGTGTGCCGCCTGTTAAACGGGCACTGTGGCTTTGTTCACTGTGACCTCAACTGAATGGGGTGAACATAATTTCTTTTCCAAATATTCTTTCGCATTTTGAGTTAAGCCTGTAGGGTGCTACGTGTCTGTGTGAGCGCGTAACCCGAAATCACAGTCTGTTTTATGTCTAAGGCGGGGCTTGGGCCCCTTGGGGGCTTTAGCCTCCACTTTTGTGGAAAAGTTTAAGGCTGTTTGGCTTGGTAGGTTTAGGCAAGCCTACTGGGATACGACGACCTTCTCACTTTGAGATCCATTGAAAATCAGCCTCTTTTCTTGCTTTCAAATCACCTCTTTATGTGTTTTGTTTGGACCTCCCCTAAGGCCTCTTTTAGGATACTATGATTTTATGTAGGCCTGCCTCTTGTCTCTTGGTGTGATGTTTATGTCTGTGACTTCATCATCAGATCTCTGTCTAGCAACCTAGTCTGTTGACTTCCATGTGTGTACTTTGTTTGCCCTTTCTTTGACATAGTTTTGAAATACCTTCTTGGCGTTGAATAGTCACTGCGTGATATGTCTTTTATTATTTCAGCATTTTACTCTTGTTCTCTGCTTTGGTTCTAACTGCAAACTCCATTGCTTTGTCTGTGTGGAAAGAGTTTGAAAAGGTCGATGCTTTTACCATGGCTCTGGTGAAGAAAGCGCACAACGTTTCTGGCAACAGAGACTCTAAAATCAATCGTCGCTTGCACCTTATACGCATGGCCTTCCTTGGAGTTGTCCCTTTACCGCCGCGGTTTCCTTCTTCACCATCGTCATTGCGCCCCAGAAACGCCTACGAAACCAGCGTAATATCCTCGATTCCAGGATGAAGTGAGCTCAGCAAAATGACCGTGGCTGGGTCTGCCCAGTGGGTGCTCAGGCTCTCTCCCGATTACGTAGGATCCCCCTTGTCTGCTCACGGTTCTCCTACCTCAGCTCCTTTTGCCTTCACCATGTGTACGGATCGGAGACTAATGCTAGCCGTTCTCGGCCCCAGTACGAGCCTACTTGGCGGCCGTCAAACCTGCCTCGGCTCTTTTCTGTCTTTGTTTGTTACGGAAGGAGCACGGCCTCCCAGTTTCCATCGGTTGATTAACGACACGCCTTTGCGGCCACACTACTGCAATTCACCCTCGAAAATGTCCCTGAGATGAGACGCCCAGGCTTAATGATACGATCAGGTCATGCCACATGTGGTGTTCCTCCGCTACTAAAGTGGCTCCGTAATGGTATTTGTTTGCTTAGCATATAACACGACTTCCGACTGACATGTCGAACGGGCCACTTCCTCCCATACCACGTTCGAGACTCTTGCCCAAGCCTTCTTGTCGTGCGCCCGGCTCCTCTCGATGCTGTTAACGATGGGCTCTTGACTTGTTTGACAATCTCCTCTTCACACTTCTGCCATTGAGACGGGCAAGGCAGGCTTGTGTGCTTCCTTTGAAAATCAGGTTGCCGGGTGTGGTGCTTGCCTGTAGTCTCGCCCTTGAGAATATAACTCCTCTTTCCTCGATAAGAAAACGCACCTCCAATAGCTTTAAATATGGGCACAGTCTCTGTTCGATGGTGTGTTGCAATTCTGCTGACATCCGGCCGAGTCGCTCACGCCCGGGGGCATCTCGTGTGTACCGACGGTATTGTTGAATCTCTTTCTCACCCTCACCCTCCTATGAGCCGCGGCGCCCGAGGGAGGGGGCCGGCCTGCGCGCGCCCGCCCCTCCCGGCAACATGTATCCCGAGGATGCGGCATGCCTCCTCCTTTCGCCCCGCCTCCTGCCCTCGATGCGCCTTCCTTCTTTGTCGGCGCTGGGGCCGCGGCTCCTCGACATCCTGCGCTTGCTTCTCCCTTGCCTCCTCACCACCTGTGGCGACCTTCTTCTCCCGGGGCAAGTATTTGCGCGGCGGTGCGTTAATCGCACGGCGGGCTGGCTGGGAGCCCATCTCGCCCCAGTGGCAGTTGATGCAATCCAGGACCCTAACACCTGGCAACCGGCTGGGGCAGCTTCGCACGGGCGGAATGACATCGCCTAAACAGCTGTTCGTGTTGCGGTGGCCACCACAGTCACTACCTCACGGTGCCCTCTACCCACCGGATGAGCGAGATGTGGTCTCAGCCACCGTGGCAGACGACACGCCTCACCTAAAACCCTCCTAATGTGGCCACTACCCGACCGGTGTGTTCGTGAGCACCGCCCCTCACAGAGGGTCTGTGTGCCCGAGCAAAAGCCATGCAACCACTCCCCGTCGTTTACTGGTTCCTGCGGTGCAAGTCTTCGTCGCCTACGATCGCCCCGCCCCCACTCGCTCTCTTTGACAACCAAAATGGTGTGCAGCATACACCCAATGGACCCGTGCTCCCCTCCTCCTTGAGCAGCACCAACTCCTGTATTCGTCCAGAATGCCACGGTACTAAGTGTATAATTGATGAGGGCATGCAACAATGTTAGCTTGGTTTAGAAGCAACTCGGATCACAAAACTGGCCTTCACGATCACCTTCGGCGTGGGTGGTCGTTGTGCCTCCCGGCCTAGTAACTTGTTCCCATGTTGTCCACTATCGCATTGAACGGGTGGTGATGTGGCGATCATTGAACGCCGCACTGAACTTGCAACATTCTATTGGGCGGCTTCTGTGTATAAGTGTCCCCTCCCACGGTCTTCGCAGGATATAACACATAATGGAAGGTGGCTCTGTTGTTGTTCCTCTTCTCCTCCGCGGGCCGTCTCAGCCTTGTCAGAGACGAAAAATCTTTCATGTGTGGTAGCCGTGATTCCTTGTTTGGGGTGTCTCCCCGTACATAAAAGACCTACCCTGTGGGTACTTGCCTGCCAGCATTACTCCCCCTCTGTGGCGGTCCAGGCTGTCGACCGCGGTACGGTAAATGCTAGGGCCACCGTCGCGGCCGCCTGTGACTGGTAGCAGCCTCCTCCGCCTCGAGCCGCTTCTGGCCATTCATCTCGACGGTAGGACCTTCTCCTTGCGCCTCCCCCTCAGCCCGAGTATCCAGAGACCTCTTCATCCTCTGTCTCGGTTCCCCCAGCACTTGCCCATCTCGGAGCAGCCTCCTGGTCATGCAGCGGGCGGATCCGCCTGCAGTACCTCACTGGGGCCTCTTGTCCCCGTCCGCAGCCTCTCTCCTAACCGGCCTTGGGCATTGGGTGGTACCTTGACCCCCGGCGCCACCCACAGACCCGAACGAACGCTGCCCTGGCTTTGACACCGGTTCAGCAAGTCCTCCTTCCTCCACCAACCTCGCCCCCCAGCGCACCTCCACGGACACCCTCCTGGTAGCAAGCTCCAAAGAAAAGCAGTGACCCCGCAGAGGGCCACCCTGTGATCCATTTAAACATCGCCTTGGCCCCAGCCCACCAGCCTTGCCATTCGATGGCTTTGTGTGATGTTGTTGGTCACGCCACTCACATGTGTCCTACGTTGCCCCACGCTCAGCTTCTGATGGCAGACATTCCCAGGCTACATTCACGGGGGGAAGTGTGTCACTATCTAAACTCCCTCCCCCAAAAACTCAAACACTTGCGCCACCAAGCCCCCGCCCACAGCATGCCTTGTAGTGCCACCAGCAATGACCACCCTCTTGTCCCCGCCTTGGCAATCTTGGTTATCCCCTTGGACTTACTATGTCAATTGGCCCACTTCAGCGGAACGAAAAGACATTCACATTCCGCCTCTACGCTTGCCAAACGGAGCCTGCCTCGTGCCATTTTATGTCGTATCATTGAGACTAATTGCATTGTCGACCTCACGGTCCCCTGTTCTCGACCGACCTTGGGTGCAAATGTCGCCCATATGAGCCCTTCTCCTCATGATGCCGTTCCCACTACTCCCTCTAAGGTGTCCTGCTCCAATCTTGTCTTCCAGCCAGTGAAGACATCATGGAAGCCATGGCCGACCGGCTTTCCTGGATGATATGCCATCGCGCATGTTTCCTCCCCGACAATCCCCACGACCAATAGCGTGAAACCAAAGACTTCTGCATCCCCCACTTTCGATTTGATTGGTTTAAAAACCCCATTCACCCTTTGTTTAGAAAGAAGGAAACATGCAATATCTGTTACATCAAGTTCATTTTATTTGGAGATAGAAGAATACATCACAATGGATGCCCAATGCCGGAAAAATTGAAACTTACACAGAAGCTTTTCTGAAAATTAAAATACTCTTACTTTGGTCCTGTTCAAAATAGGACTCAAATCTGCCGTGGGCATCTCCTCGGCCACAGCACCTGGCACTAAACAGTGCGCCAGATGGTCCCGTCCATTCTTCCGGCGCGCGCTATTAAAGGCCCAGGATACGATAGCTCCGACGGTGGTTTCATTTACCCCATCAGACCTGTGGTTCTGGCAGTCTGTCTCGAAAACAAGGGCTACAGCTACATGTGCAGGACTTTCGCGACTGAACAAAACATACAGAACAACACGATAACGAGCAAATCGATGACGGTGTCGACGAGATCTGTCTGTTACGCCAGATGGTTTGGGATACAACCAAATTGCTATAAAATCACTGTGATCAATTAAAGCACGTTAACCAATGAACGAAACTTTCGCTTAAGGTCGCCCGGCCCTCGCCAGCGCCACTGGCAGGCCATGTCTTCGCCCTTCCCTTAATAAAAATATATATCTTGCCTGTGACCCCTCGCGGCCGTTCGAGCATGTTTTATTTATATCGTTTGCTTTCGTACACGTGCGCGGTCGCTCTCGACCCGCCCGTTCGGGGCCCGTCTTTGCGCGCGTTCTGCGGCGCTTTCTGCGACTACATCGTGTCTGGAGGGGGGGGGGGACGTGTCACTGCGGCCCTTTGAAAGTTCAAGCCGTTCTGAACTCCCCATCCACCGCCTCCGCCCGGCTCCAAAGCCTCCAAAAGTGACTAATTTCCTTCGTCGGTTTCCGTCCACAGCTCGCCACCACTAGCATGAGTTCTTAGACTCCTAAACCATATCCCCCGCCTGGATACCCCATGCTCACGAGTCTTTCGATGCCCTCGAACAAGCTCTCATACATCATAATTATCGCCCTCCAGCTTTGTGATGGGACTTACATCACTGCCTATCTCACTTCACCTATTGGTTGACAATTCTTCTCACGAAGGTTGTTGGCAAACATCATGATCTACTAGTATTAAGAACCTTGTGGGACCCTGTCACTAACGTTCTCCCTTGACGATAAATTAAGCACGGCAGCTATCGTGTTCCGGTCAAAAACTTCGTGCTACTGTCCTCTGCATACCAACGACATGAACCTTCCTTCGCATTCTCACGGAAGTGGTAAACATCTCTTTAAAAATGCTTGGTTGAGTCGTTATCCTTCGAGGGTCGACCTTGAATTTCATCACCCAAAAAATGAAAAAACCTTTCATGAGCCTTGTTTACGAATTACCTACCGGATCTGGACCTCCATTAATGATAGGTGATGCCACGGTGAACACTGTTTGCATTGTGGGCGCTTGGTGGTGGCGGTATTCTTATACTTGTTTACGAACCCAAAAGTTTAACTCACCGCTAAGCGGCGCAGGCTCAGGCGTGAGCGTGTCTGAACACCGAGCCCCCGATACCTGTGGGTGAGCCTCATCGTCGCGGGGGTTCGATGTCGGTCATCGTCGATACCTCACCATTGAGCACGACGAGGGTCCCCTTGGCCGCGGCGGCTAACGGTGGCCACCTCTCTGGTCTTGCTCCCCTTTTAAAAAATAATCTTGCGTTGTTTTTGGCCTTCCTTGATGATTGGTGAGAGAAGCGATTAAGAACACTTTGTCCCAGCGCCAACATTTAGCCCCAAAGGCGAGGGCTCCTGACTCCCCTCCGGCATAGGTCGTTTCCAACAGTCCCTTTATAAATGGGCCATCGACTTTGTGGGTGTCGCTTGTCATCCTCGGCCATGCAGTATATCATCGTGGCGGTCGACTATTTCACCAAATGCGTGGCGAAATACATGTGAATTATTAACGTGCCGTGACTCTTTTCCTCTTTCCTTTCTTCTCCTTCCTTGTGTTCTAACCAGGGTCCCAAAACGGTGGTCTGGTGTCACGGCGGACAAGCCCCGTGGGTCTCAGTGGCAGCCCTCTCATGGCGGGTTTGAGCACCAATATTCACTCCTCCCTATGCCACAAAGGTGGCTGGCAAGTCGACGATCGACAAAACCTCGAGACTCACTTTGAGCAGTGGAGCCGGCACAAAACCAGCTGGCATCTGTTACTCCTTTTCTGCCTTGTCTCTGGGGCCTGAACTCTGTCAGCTGCTGTGCAGGTTCATTCCTTTCCCACCTCGTCTGGAGAGCGGGTTTCGATCGGTGTGTGATTCTGCTTCTCTGCAACTAACCGTTGAACTGTCCCCAATGCCCAGCCGCGCAGAACAGCGACATCATGCTTGGCGTGCTGCGAAGACCGCCGTGAGCACGTGCAAACAGGCAGCATAAACTTGGTATGACCGAAAAATCCCGACCTGTGGGGGGGCGATGCCTTGTTTGTTAACGACCCGAGCCCATGATGTCTGGGTGCTTGGTTAGCTCAATGCTGCTGTTTCGGACCTTGTGTTGGTAGGCATGGAAAGGGCATGCCTCTTAGAGACTGAAAGGCATAGCTCACTTCTCTTTAACCCTGCGCAATACACTCTATCTTAAAGTCATACTTTCAAGGCCCCTAAAATGCATGTTTTCTCTATTTCTTTTGGGCCTTGACATCATTGTTCATTGTTTTCTCTCTTGTAGGGACATCTGGGCTCCACTTTCCCAGCTACCTCACTTATTAAAATGGTAATTCATACGACAACATGCGGGGCACACTTATGGCCCCTTGTTGTCCATGTTCGTGTTGTTTGAAATCATGGTGCCCCCCTTGTACTCATGTTCTGTTGTTGGGGCAATGCTTTCTTTATCAGCAGCGCGCATTATCGTCACATGGCCGAACGCGCTGGGGTTCTGAGTCATTGCATTTCTGGATGTCTCTCGGCGTCGCACACCCTACTATGGCCTCTTGACTGCACCTTGGTTTCCTCTCTTGTATGCATCTCATGAGCATGGGTCCCCTGCCTTCTCCCACAACATCCCCTTGATGTGGCGCTGGGTCCTTGCTTGCTGTCATTCATACTTACTTTGTCTCTGTCTAACAAGGGGAGGAGGTTCATCCATTCATATAAATACACACCCCCTTTCACCCTCCTCATTAGTGTACGGTCTGCCTCTGTGCGGCTGTGTCTTTCTTCTGGCGTGCTTGGTTTGAGTTCTCTCATTGCCTTGCTACGCGTGGAACCTCTGTCTCGGCAGGCACAAACATTATTCCCAAAGCTGAGTCTAGAGCGGTGTCTGTGGGTTTCAGCTTCCTTTTGTTGAGTGCCCCTGGTTTGGATGGGGCGGGGGGGTTCTCCATGCTTTCCACTTTGACTTGGTTGCTTACTCCCAGCTCTTTCGGCATAGTGGGGTCGCTCCGGGTCATTGGCGAAGCCAGTGATTCTGAGCAGTGAGATGTGCAGGCCCTCATGAGGGGTGGCCACTGGGTGGCCCCATGCACGGACGTGTTCTTCCATTGGGCCTTGTGATGCCCGCTCAGCTTTGAGCTCAGTGCCAGCACTTGTGCACTTAGGCACCTCACAGTTTATATGTGATCGATTTTTGCAGGCCCTTTGACTACAGAGCATTTGGGTTTGTCTTGTCTCATGCTTAACAGATGATATTGTACTAATCTGGGCGCTGTTATCCCAAGCTCACAGTATGTATCATGGACATCTTCATTTATGATGGCACCTGGTCATGCCTGCAGGTGCTTACTCTCCTCAGTTGGGTCCCTTATTCTGGACCCCACTGTCTGCCCTTGTGCTGTCTGGTGACGCCATTTCCCCGCGCGCCCTTCAAACTCAGTGCCCTCTCATGTGAGACTTGTTGCCTTTCCAGTCTGAACAGCTATAAGGTCTGATCATATTTTGCTCCTCTCCCTCCTCCTTTCTCTCTCTGTTTACTTTTATTCTAAGCAGTTATTTTACAAACAGAAACACTTAGATAGTAATTTCACTCTTGCTTTCTATGTTGGGAAGTAATTATTGCCTTTTCATTTTTTAATCCTTTTAACTCTTCATCATTAGATGGACTGATACTATGTAAGACCATGAGTTTTAGTGAAAAGGCGCTTATATCAGCAATTAAAACTAAAAGGAATAATTAATTAAACCACCAGACATGCAAATTATTGGGTCTATGTTGTTTAAAAACAAAAGGAAGAAATTGGCTGGAATTGACCTTATGACTTATCTTATTATTTTCTGAATAATTATTTAATAATATTCGCTTATTAAAGATAAATAAATCAACCTAATTAATCATTGATGTTCTTCTTTGGAACAATATTCATTTATATAAGGACTAAATAGTCATTTTATTTTATTTTTCACTAATGAAGATTTGTTTGATGTTTTACCTATCAAATAATAAATATTCATGGGGTGGAATGTAGTTAACATTATTTAATCCTTTTAAGATCAAGAAGGACTAATATTTGTTATAAATAATTTTACATAGGTATATACTTTTGTTGCATACTAGTCACTGAGATCTATACATAGGTCTCTATTTTCCCTTATTGTTGCTCCATTGAATACTATACATTTAATTTTCCCCATGTCTCTGAGGAGAAAACTTAGATACGAAGTCTGTTTGGGGACTACAAAGAACCCATCCCATTGAGAAGTCTGGATACACCTTCTTGTTTTCTCCCGAATTGCTGTAATATAAAAAAATTCATTTAAAAATGTTACCTTATCTTTTCTGTTGGATGTATAGGAAAAACTCTTTACTTTCTTGCTTAATGTCTTTCCATTTATAGATATTTGTTCAGGCACTTTAACTACTAATTGCAGATGCGAAGATGTTTTTAAATATTATTTATTGTTAGAACGTGTGGTTATGCGCGTAAATGGATTTCTTCGTACGCTTGACAGATACATACAGCAAACTCTTTAACATTATAAAAACTGGGTGACACAAAGATATTTGGTGGGACCCTAGTGCACCTATCACACTTAGAATCAAATAGTATAAATATTTAGGTCTAAGTTTTAAAGGCAGAAGCTTTGCAGGCATAAACGAGATTATATCGGTATGATCATACGATTATGGAGAATACTAACTACTGAACATTTAAAAGGCGACATGAGAGCTTATCATAGGAGTTTAAATATTTGACCCAAAAAAAAGTTTCAAGTTGATCATCACTTAGATTGACAGAAATATTAGTAATCTCCCCTATGTTACAATACTTTTAGGACTGGGATATATAAACAACCCAGTCATTCAGTGAAGGTCTGTATCTTCATTTGCAGGTTATCTCAATATGAATGGTGTTTGAGTTTTTAAGTTTAATAAATAAGTTATTTTAGCCACTACGTTTGAGGCATTTAGTTTGTTGCTTCATATAGTAGATACTTCCATTTTTGGTAGAATATCCACTGACTGCAGTATTATTTTCTGCATTTTTATTTGTAGTTATTTATTTTATTTGGGTTTTATGTTGTTTTCTGTATCAAGTTTGATACTCTGTAAAATTTTCTGAATTACTTTTCTTAAATCATAATTTTATAACTGGTGTAGTGTGAACCTCACGTAGCATTCTCAAATCCCGTTTATAAATCATCATAACTGTTGATTCTAACTATTGTTGCATGGTGGTCATCTTTGTTCTTCTTCGGTAAGAAAAATAGATCTATCTTCATTGTTACATTAAATTAATGATTCTACTTCCACTTGCTCAACTATCCTTCATCTTCTCTGACACTGTTCTTGGATGGAGATTTGATCATGGTGGACAGCATCACACTATTCCTCTAGCAGGTAGACTTTCTTGGGGTTGCAATTTCTTTTGAGGATACAGTTGATTTTTCTGCGGGAATAAATCTCTGTGATAAAATAATTATCTAATATATCTACATAGTCATCGCCAAATTATCAATTTAACATCGGATGTAGAGGCTACGGGTTCTTCCCTTATTGTAACTCTCTAAGTTCTCATCCTAGATCTTTTTAACAAGTTGGATTCTACCTGCAACATCTCTTGCCATTTCTTGTAAGAGACTGTGATCCCCTATCTCCCTAAGTTGATAGGCCATGTACGGTCCAAAATAACAAATTTAACCTAGGACTAACCCTTGGGTGTTCCTTTGAGAGTAGGAAGTGCATTGTATATCTTGTTGAATCTAGTATGACAATATTGGACCATCTCTCTGGAGACCTCTTGATACTCATATTATGGTAAAATCCATGAAGGATTTTTTTAATCTCATATTAATAAATGTTTGGTGAAATGTGGGGAATTAGTGAATATATTAATTAAAACCTTAAACCATTTTCTGACTTCCTTTAGAGCAGACTAAAAATTCCAATTTTGACACTATCTTCATCGATTTAACGGTCAAAACGTCATTCATTTTCATGTTGGTCATGGGACCAAGTCCCACTCAGAACATAGGATCTGGTCAGCGTCCTGGAGCCTGGGGGTACAAAGAACGTCGCGCTGTTGAACATGCTACACGTTGGTGGAGATGGTGGGAGGGATGAATAGTGGATGAATGGATGCATAGAGGTAGGAAGATGTTTGTGTAACGGATTTGGATTGAAATAAGATTAACAAAAGTAATGCATTAGGGATTGTGGAAGCAGTGAGATATAATCTTCCTAAGATGGATTGTTTGAGATGTAATTGAAGAAGATTCTATGGATAATGCAATTAACTCTAAAGATTGTTGGAGGTAGGCATCATCACTTGATTCAAATAAAATCTATCACCAAATCTTGAGTATTAAAATCTTAGAGAAAACTGGACCTGGATGGACTGGGAAGTGGAAACTGTCCCAAAACTTTGATGTGGGGATAGAATATGGATAAAATAGTATGGTCATTCAATTCTAGCGATTTTGGTCATAAAATGAATATCTTGTTTAAATATGATAAATTTAATATCTTATAGAAGTAACCATGCAGTAGGGATGGATAGTGAAGAATCATGTAAACATTTGAATTTCTTAGTTCTGGGTTTGTTTAAAGTCTTTTGAGATTGACTACTATAGGAGAGGATTTGGTTCTGGTTGGGATCTAGTGAATGTTATTTTACAGGAACGAGAATTTGAGTTATAATCATAGGCAAACAGTTATTTCAAACTAAAAGAAACCAATCTTAAAAAGTAGATTATAATGCAACGCTTTTAAGCGAAAAAGGTTTACTAAATTAATTGGAAAAAAAAAAATAATTCAATTTCACATTGTAGGTCATAGTGTATTTTATTCATTCTATATTTTTAGAGTTGAAAGAATAATATAAATGACAACATCAAACCATGACTAGGTCTATTACTCCTAGACTGAAGAGGATCTCTCTACAAGAATTTTAGCTTTGTTTTAAGCTATGTGATATTAGGCTAGTTAAACTAATTAAATTTATTTTTTGATTGATAGTTTTGGTTAGTTGAGGTCTCTTGATTATTTCCATTGGTATGATCCTTCCCACAGTTTGCATGTGTCCATAGATTTTCAGTGGTACAATGCGGTGTGTTCATATATCCACAGTTCTTATATAATAGGTAGATTATATGAAATGGAAAATGATTTGATGGTAGTTTAAAAATACGTTCATTATTCTTAAACAAACATCGGGGAAAAAAAGCAACAGGTGACACAACTAGACTTGGGTGCCATACATCAAATCTTAATCTTCATGTTACCATGTTTGCTACAATTAGAAAATGAAACATTCAAAGAAGAAGCAATAGGAAACATTAAACATAACATTAAAGAAAAACCATCACAGGAAAATACAACACACATGAATCTTGCAAAATGGCCTTTATATTGATAGTCCAGCTTAAAACTACAAATGCTCCAAAGTAGCACCACAATATGGGGTCCAACTATCCCAGAGATATGTTCATCTTCAATAATTGTAGCAAGTTTACATATCCTTGAAGTAATATGCTATTTATTACAATAGTAATCGTTATTATTAATTGTGACACTGAGACACGTTAAGCAATTTTGAAAAGAGGCTTGGAAGTTTCGGTAAAACCATTGTTAGTATGATGGATTGGTGTATTTTGGTATATCCGAGATGATATAGGGCGAGTACATGGTATATAGAATTATGATAGGATGAGTTTGAGATGACCCACTATCATCTTTGGGTTTATCCATAACTAAATGATCTCACAATTTCTCCCATTCCCATGGAGATTAGGTATACTTTCATGAATGTTGGTTTTAGCTAAGAAATGTGCTTGATTTCATGTTGTATAATTATTCTTTGGAACTGTAAAAATCTCTTTGTCATAAAATACCTTCATATTAGCCTTGGATGAATAAATCTGGGTGAGTTCTTTACATGTATAGCTTGTACTAGCTTGTCATTGTCATCAGGGAAGGGAAAATAATTTTTTAGTACAGAAGTTTAAATCTTGTTGAAAGATACGCTTACTCAGTCAAGTTGATGACACACTTTCTTCCACCATCTAACTAAATATTCTTGTTGTGTGCCTGCCAGCTAAATGTGATTATAGTCTGTCTATCCTCAGTTGGGTCCATTGCTTTTGGGAGATTTCTAAATTTGATAATGTTGTAAGGTTTCGAGTTTTGTCTCCAAATTCATCATTTTCCTTTTCTATTGCAACCTTACTAGAATCCGTTGATCTGCGTAAAATTATGCGGATGGGATGGCAATATCTTGATTATCAGAGTCATTATATTCCAGCAAATAGTTTCTTTGACTCTTCCTCTATATTAAATCAAAACTCATGAAGAGACTTCTATGGTCTCTCTTATCAATTTTCTGCTGCACTTTCTGCGCATATGATGAATCATTATATGTCTAATGGTGTGTTGACTTGAAATCTTGACTTTTAATTCCTAGCATGAGGCTTATTTTCATAGCCTAAGCTAATTTACTGGTAAGCTAATTGCTCTGGTACTTTCCACTTGATGTAAATTGTGGTGGCTACAAATGAATGACAACAAGAGGGGCCACTTCTATGATAGAATCGATTTGGTTGCTTCATTTCTGCTTCTTACTACCTCTCTTACTACTTTCTTTCTTTTACTCAATTTCTCATCTCATTTTCTATTTTATAGTATTCAACATATCAATAATCAAGCTTCATCATTTTGGTTTACCCACTTCATTTTCCTCTATATCCTTTTATTCAGAGATATTAAATTCTGGCATCTTGTTGCTTTCTCCGTGACTATATCTACATTATTTTTTCTTAATTACTTCCTTTCTGTTTTGTTGGGTCTTTAATTTGTATCACCTAAATCCTCAAGGGTTTAATTCTTATATCTTTGTACATGATCTTGTTTATTTGTGATTGCATTTGAGCTAAATACAACAGATGGATATTCTGGATTTGGTCAATATGGAGAGATCATCTCTCAATATGCTTATGCAATTTTAGTTTAGTCTATTGGATGGTGATCTTTTCAAATCAAGTTAAAGAAAATTTTCTTATTAATCTGTGTGCTTCTTCATTTTAAGGTACAGAGATTGTGCTGCTTAAAGAAACATTTTCATTCTTAACTTTCTATGAGTGGAAAGGCAGTGGTCAGCTCATAGCCTAATTGCATGACTGGGGCATGATTTCTAATCTGGTTTTGGTGTCTGTTCTTCTTTTGATATCCTTGAATCATATGAAATTTTCTCACTTTCTGTGGTGGAAGTAGATATGAGTTTATAAATTATCCTGGGAATGGAATAGTGGCAGGAAAGATATTAGTGTCTGTTTATTTTGCTAGAAAGATCTTGGTGAATCTCAGTTATAATAGCTATCTGCTCAAGCTTTTCTTGCTATTATATGTCATATGGACTAAACTCTCACCCTGCATCTTGAATTTTTGGTTTGATGTGTCAATATCCTTCTATACCCAGTCATCTCTTGTCCTTGCTTCCTGGCTGTTTCTGGGTTCTTTCCCCTTTTCTTCTTTCGCTCTTATGTGCTTTTATTTCTCTTATAGATTAGGTTTGAGCCACAGGGTAGAAATTACATTCTTCAGCTCTTGCAATATGTTGGTTGCCCATTCTTCTTGATTCATGGTGGCTATATTGTGACCCTACCTTTTACATGGATGTATGTGTTGACTTATTATATTTCTTGGAATGAATACAGTCGGTCTGCCTGGTGTTGTTCTTCGTATATTATTTCCACGTTAGTCACACATTGAGGGCGAAAAGCCCCCATGCTTGTATTCACGAACATAGCGAGCGGTAACCCCCATGTTGCCGGTCAGAGCCTTGGCATTCCACAGACTCTATTTTTCGGTGGGCGAGACCACCGCCTTGGTTCTGTCCTTGGTTTTCCACATGGTTTTGGGGCTTGATGGTTTTTTCCATAATTTTTGAAATAGTCATTGAACTATGAATTTTCTTCTAATCAGGGTTAATGGTTTAGGATTGTGTGTGTATGTATGTATATTGTAAAAATAAAAGAAATATAATAGAAAAATCAGCTAATATTCTAAGTTGGGATTAGGGGAAAATCTATATGTCTTTTTTTTTGTAACATACTCTTATTTATTATATATTTTTTATTTTTAAGATTAGTTTGTAGACTCATTTAATATTGAGTTAAAACCTACATTTGATATGTAGCAGTTTCCAAAAACGAGGCATATTTTTGATCACGAGGGTTTTAGGGCTGGTGAAACACGAAGCTAAATGGGAGATCTACGGGATCGATTCTTGCGATAAAAGAAAATTAGCAGTGGAAAGATAGAGATTGAAAATTTTAATAGTTGGTTTTGGTTGAGCTAATTTGGAGGTCTAGTGGATGAGGTGGGTGGATGCGCGGCGGTCAAGAATGTCGACGAGTGACCCAGAATGAAGGGCGGAAGAAGTTGGATGGAGGAAAGGAAGAGCTGTCACCGTTGTGTGTCTTAGATTCGATATTGTTGGATATATCTGAAAACTATGAAAGATTTGTGGATGACTTGGGACTTATTTTAAATCTAGTCTCTGATGAAAATACGGTGTTTACTGGAAAAGTTATTATATACAAAGTTTGGTGGAGACAAATTGACAGAAACATAGAATTGCTTCATCTTGTAGTCAGCATTTTCATCTGTTGATGTTGAAATCTGGAATGAAAATGAATACATCGATTTGTTGTATTTCTCTACCCAGTTTAATGAGATTAATACCAGATTGTTAAGTGGTGACAATACACGCTACATGGAACTTTGTTTAACATTGTCTCGGCCATATACACCATGAAGAATAGAACGGAGAAATATGGAAATACAGAATAAAGATGTGCTTATACCTTGCAGAAGGTACAGAACACAATAAAGCCATTTGGGTAGAGGTAAATTAGAGGAGGATCTAAATCTCCGGGAAAGTGTGAGAGTGAGTAGAAATGCAGAAAAGAGGAGCGCTAAAGAATGCCAGAATGTCTGGCCTCACAAAGAAAGGAAAGGGATACGATGGTGATCCTTGAGCAGCACTACGAATGAAGTTGGGGATGTGCATTTGGCTTCTTCCAAAATAACATGTTGATCATGAGCATAGTTGATTGAATTAAGTTCCTTATTTTCACTTCACCCTATGAGAGTGGTTCTGAAATGGGAAAGTATGGTGGTGGTGATGCATTTACTAGGGGGATGATAGGAAGAGCTAGAATCGTCAAGCATTAGAAGAAATTAAAGTTGAGCTTCTAGGTGGAAGGACCAAAACCTTTGCCAGTGTTCTTCATGACTACTGCATTGGCCAGAAATCTCTGATTTCTATGTGCAGATGGACAATCTGGGGTGTAAAAATAGTGTGTTAAGAAAGAATGCTAAGATGGTTTCATAGAAACACTTTGGTATTAAATATTGAGGAGTTTGGATTGGAACTGCGTACAGCTTAAGGGTAGCCATATTCTGCATGGTGCAATATTTATGGTTCTTGAAGGCTGGAGGGCGGAAAACATAGCAGTGTTTAGAAAAAGCCATGTGAATCAAAGAAAACTTGGAACATGGTAGGAGAAAGGGCCTTTGAAATACGCATGTAAATGATGTGTTTAGAATACTGTGTCTAATTTCTCTCTTTGGATTTCGTTCTGAACATTGTGTATATAGGAAGCATAATACGAGTGAGTTTTTTTTCCTTGTAGACTTGAAGAGAAAACAGAATGTTGAACTTGTACGTGATGACTATGTTTGGACTGTCATCAGCAGTTGCATCAGCAGAAAGATTTGTGTACTATGTTTCATTCTTAGATGAAGCTTTAGAATATGGATATAACTGTGAGAAAATACGAAGTCTTTAATGATTTAAATAATTTAAGGCTGCGAGTGAAAAACTAGACGAGGAGAGAAGAAGATAAAGGTGTTAGGAAATGATTGTGTTGGATGATACAGAAGAATTTAAAGAGTTTTATAAAAATTGTAGTGTCAGCAAAAATAATCATACACACTCAGCAAAACGGAACAAGAAAATGGGCAGGCGCGGTGCGGCGGGCGCCTGGTCGTAGGAGTTAGGACGGGGAATTCTGGTGAGGGCGGGTGGAGGCTGTGTTACTGGTTAACAAATCACCCTTCTAGCAGTGATTGGAGGGTAACATCTCACCAGTGTGGGTACAGTGGCTTCTATACATTTCACATTTGGGGAGTGACAGGAGCGTGGTCTTTCTTGCATGTTCCAGGCAGAAAGGACCAGATTGAATGTCTGCAGTCAGAAAATTGCATCTTTATTGAGTGCTGCAAGGACAGTTTAAAGGTTCTAGGGTGGGAGGGCAGAAAAAAGTTATGGCACAACCAGATGTGGTGTTTAGAGAGGTGAAATAAGCCCTTACATGAATTCCTGCTGAAGGCACAGAAAGATAGTTTTATCTGGGAAGGATGAATCTTATCTCTAAACGGAAAGTTTCGGAAAGAGGAAGAGCCACAAACTCTGAACTGGCAGAGAGTGGTGGGAAAGAGAGTGGCAGAAAGGTATAGTCCATCGCAACTACAGCTGCGATTTTCTTTATTTCTCCTAATGATACAAACTATCGGAAGGCGGTGGTTGGAAATTTGAAAACTCTGAAGAGTAGGCCTGGGATTTGATGAAATGGCATCCTTGTACAAAAACAGGGCATATTGGATGCAAGGTGTTGGACTGAAACAGAAAAATACAGCAAGGCAAATGGGTGTTTCGAAGGGTGTGTAGAAAGGCAGGTGGAAAATGAAAAGCTCGATTAGGCAACGAAGGGTTATTTAAGTACAAAAATTGATTTTGGTGATGTTTTTTCTTTTATTGCTGGGTCACTTATCATCCAGAATTCTTTTATTTGTTGTTCTTTCTGTAGTTTTATTTTGTGAGGTAGAATAGATGGGTGGAAAATAATTATTAACGGATCTAAAGAGGTCTATATAGAATCAACTGACTTTTAGGTAGAGGTGAAAATAAACTGATATGCGGAGTTAAAAAGTCTGTATGGGTTAACCAGGTCACCAAAGATATGGTAACAAATTTAATCCCCTGTGAGACTTGCAGCTGAGAAGCAAAGAGGATCATTGTGTTTAAATTAATTGGTGGCTTATGTTATTTATTTGGTATTGCTTATATTGGATGATATATTTGGGAGTTAAAATAGAAAAATAAATTAATCAAGATTTGATGTATTGTTCTCATTTGACATGAAGGATCTTGAATACTTTTAAACTATTTTAAACATGAAATTAAGAAGATTGAGCCAAAGAAGAGCTTTATTTGGCTTCGATATTTTAAAAGACTGTCTTCAGTTAATCATAGGATAAGTAAGTGATGGGATTCTCTTCTTATGAGTTATAAAATTGTCACAGGCAGTGTCCACAGACAAAGAAGAAGAAGGAGGATGTGTCCTGTATTGCATGTCTGATGTGGGTGAAACTACGATGTATGTCTGTGGTTTGTTACCTGAATGAACGACTGTCTTCGGTGGGGTATTAGAAGGTTTAAAAGCCAGGGAAGGACCGATGGACAGGTGAAAACGGGTTTTCGAATGTTTGTGCTTTCAGTGATTGGTTTGTGCTACCGAGAGAGCCCGAGTTGGACGAGAGTTTTGGTTATGTGGACTTATTGATGTTTGAGCTGAGGTCTGAACCGAAGAAGGTCCCAGGAAGTGAGTGTTTAGCCTGTGGGGGTACGGTCATTAGCAGTGGTAATATGGTGGCTCTTTCAACTATAAGTAGAATACCCCACTGTGGCTATATACAAATAAAGAAGAACACAGTTGGATATTGCTGTTAAAGTATGGGTTTGTGACAGTGAAGACATGAGATAGATTATGACTATAGAAAAATGCAATTTCTTAGCTAAGAACCATAACATCATTAAAGACAAAGCACATGATAGTGCCAAATGTATCCTTTATGAAAATATGGTTGAGGATAAAGAGATGTTGCTGGTAAAAATTGAACACTTTAAGACAATATTGCAGTGCATTAGCAAAGTGTGTTTACTAAATTTCTCTTGGTATGATGAGGTGGTGTTGGAGAGTTGGGCAGTGGTATAAAAGCTCTCGTGTGGCCCCCTACGGAAAAGAAAACAACAGAGAGTGAAATGTTGATGTATGTTCTGTTTCCACGATTGGTTACCCGCGAGGGGGGGCGCGTCAGTTGTACGTTGCAGGGGCGCGTTTGATCAAAAAAGGTGGCCCCTATTTTTGGTGAAAGGACCTTGTGGTTTTGTGCGTGGGTTTGCACAGTTTTGGTGTGGTGGTTTCAGACTGCAGTGACACACAGATCCGGTCGAGGAAATATGGTATGTTAACTAATCTAGGGACTAGTAATATGATTGCTGGTTTGTATGTGCTTTAGAATGTATATATATGTACATACATGTAAAGAATATGATAAGTTGGTCGTCTGGAATTTGAATCCAGAAGAAAATCATATATATTTGTTTTATGTTTTGTTAACTCGCCCTTCATTTATTTTCTATTTTTAAGGTCATTTTAGATAATTTATGTGGGGTTGCTTCTAATAGGGCCGGAGTATTGTAGTGCAGAAATTCATCTCCCTCAATATCTGTCATATATCATATTGCTTTGTTGTTGCAAAATAAAATTAACATAATTTATGGTTTGATCCTAAGCAGATTACACTTTGGAGAAGACAGGCAACTCCATCTTGCATGTATTTGTAACATATATTCTAATTTGGTCCTCATAGACAAAATTTAATGATTTGTAGTTGTGACTCTTTTGCAACTCAGGTCTGTATAATTTTGGCATGAAATGTTAATCTGTTCATTCTACTGATCTTATTATGTAATCTTTATTTCTTATTCAACATAAAATACCCAATGCACTAGTGAGTGCACTAATTTGTATGTACAAATTAATCACAAAACTATTGTAGGTGTGGTTCTTCTCTTTAACAACAAAACCGTCATAAGACTTGGTGAACAATTTGAGAATATCAACAACTTTATCATCTCAAATTGAAGCCTGGCCCAGGCAAAAATAGCAAAACCTGTACCAATACGAAGTATGTTTGAACACCTCCTATATAAAACTTCCGAGTGTGAGTTATGGATATCGACGAGGAATTATGGTATAATTGACATGAGCGAAACTGAACTCAAAGAAACCAACTGATGAGGAAACTGGTTATGACTATATCGACACAATGTGATATCCTAATAAATAGGACGAAGCAGATAATAATATGTTGGGTCTTATGGAAAAAATGGATTGAAGGATATGGGGGATTATTTGTAGGCATTGGGCAGTGAGCAGCAACAGAAAAGCTCTAAGTTTTTAACTCTTATTCATAAATTTGATTTGTTGATATGGCTCCTAAGGCTTGTAAGAAAAATTTTTCTTCAAGAGTAGAGAATGTCATCTATTGGATATAGTGGGCATTAATAGAAAACAATACCTCTCCTTGAGGTGCACGGTCTTTGTGGTTTATGTCATAATAGGATTGAAGTTTCTAATGAACTAAGGACAATTATGAGTTTTGAGAGAAAGCTACTATGGCAGGGGTTTGGTTTAGGCATATGTCATCAACTTCATAGGGGTATATAGGAGCACGCAATGAGACATCGAATAGATGAGGAACAATACATCTCGTGGATTTTGAAATCTCATGACAGAGCCATGTGATCCAAATGCACAAGGGTAGACCATATGATTGAATGGATGTTGATGGAATTCTAGGCATTTTTAAACTTAAAAAGAATTTCATGTGTAGAAAGAATGAAGACAAAGAAAGGTAACTTAGAAAGATCCATATATAATGAGGAGGGGAAAAATAACGAAACTTAATGATCGAGCGGCGGTAACGAGGGTACATGTTGGTAACCGGAGGTTTTCTTTTCATGTTGATGTTAATGCGCATCTCTGTCGATCACATGTATCGATTGAATAGGGTAGGCATGATAGCCTGCTGTCTGTGTTGAATTGAAGATTTTAACGAATTTGAGGCCGTAGTTTGAATTTAGGCACGACAGCTGAACAACATTAACCCAAATTAATGCTGAAGTAAGGTATTTTGCGGAAAATTAAATGCAGATGAAGGATGAATGAACGACAGCAATTTGTGACTTACGGAAGAACGGTGGGTGCAATGGTCATGGGTGGTACGTTTAGGGGCGCTAACACAGGCACTTTTAAGAGGGTCCTTTAAAGGGATGAAGGGGGGGTGTCGATAGATAGAGCGTGACACGTACGATAACGATTGTATTGGTTATGTTGGACATTCAATTAGGAAGCTGAAGGCTGAAATATTATTGAATGATAGGATGAAAAGACAATTCTGGGGGATGGATAGTGATGAGTGATGTTTAAAGATGGGCAGGTACGATAGTGGGGTTGGGGAATGTCGCTAAGTATAAATATAATTTGATTTGATGAGGAGATTAGTAACACTGATTTAAAGGTGGCAGAAGTTTGGACTTGGGATAAAATAATACCAACTTTAAATATTATTGTCATTTTAAAAATAATGAATTCTGAACAGAATTTAGCCCTCTTTATCCTTGATTTTCCTAGCAATCATAGAAAGCATGGAATTTTCGCTGCCTTCTGGAAAAATTTCATGGCTATCCATTATTCCTTCTTGCTCTACTGCTTTCTAAATCTAACATTTTTTGTTCTTTAAAGAATTGCAATGGAACTTGCCATACCTAATATTTGTAGAACTTTAACCTACCATCTGTATTATTTTTAAAATGGCTGGATTAATGACTGATCATTCATTCTACTATCCCAGGATACCCAAGTTAAAAATTTGGCAAATCTTTGTTCACATAACCTAAATAAAGTGGGGGTATGAGTCATTATTAAAGCTTGCTTAATAGCTTATATTAGGTAGGTAATTTTGATTTGTGCTTCGATATTTTTTTTTCCTTTTTGAATTTCATCTCTTTCTTTCATATGTTGATACTTGAATGACAATAGCATGGCAGAAATAAGATAAATATCTGCAGCCACCTTGAGATCCTGTATTTATGAGATTATGAGACTCTATTTATCTACACCACCCACATCACTACGATGGTTCTTTCTATTCTTCATTTATTTTCAGGCTTTTCAATAAAAAAGAGTTGATAATAGTGAAAATACAATAGGAATCATCTCGATGGTAGCTATGGGTACTGCATAAGTCCTTGTCTTTTGCATCTAAATATGCTAATATCTCTTTTCTCCTGGTAATTTATTTTGATGGGTGAAATTTTCCATCTTGTGTAAATCACTCATTAGAGAGGTCCTTTAATGAACATTTTGTAGAGATGAATTTATAGGAATGACCAATATAAAGGTAGGAAGAACTACTATGTGCATATGGGGGAATATAAGATGGATGGTTGGTGGGTATCATTACCATTTTATTCAAAGGACTAGTCCACTTCAATATGTTTAACACTTGGTGCAAATATGTGCTTTAAATAATGTAGTAACTGAGTTCATCAGATAAATACTGACACAATCTAATAAATTGTTGACAGCAAACCAATAGAACAGCTTAAAGTTTAAAGAAAAACAAAATTTATAGAGGAAAACTATTGTTCAAAAAAAAAAAATTTGGTGTGTGTATGCTTAAATACCTGCTACTTCAGCTATGAGTGATAAATATTTCAGAGCTCAAGGGCCTTCAGCATAAAGTTTGAAGTATTTTCTAATAATAAATAAATATGTATGTTCTTTATTTGTAAGAATTAAATATGAGTGTGGAAAGTAACAATTATTAATTAATTATTTAATATAAATCTAATTGATAAACATACAAATCATATTGTTATAAAGCCGTTAAAAGTAAACATAAAATAAACATAAGAACATAAATAAAAAATCTTTAAATATATTTTTGACTAAACAGAAATTTGAAAAACCCAAAAACACATCTTCAAATAAAGGGACGAAAATTTTAAAACAGTTATATAACTTCATCACTGTTTAAAAAATAACCGTATTCATTGTTTATATATTTCTGTTTTATCATATGAACAAATTATTTTGAAAACAAAAAACATTAATAAACATAATAAAATAATTTTTCGACCAAAGCTATTTTCCTTTTAATTTTGTTAGTAAAATATAAAGTTATCTAAATACTATTTTGTTTCTTTTTACCCAACGTTGCATTATATAAATGCTTTATTTGACAATACTTATTGTATTTTATTGTTTTCGAAAAACTTTGAAAATGTATATATCTTCATTTACATTTTAAAGATATATATATATATATAAATATAAAAAATTTAAGTTTATTTAATTATGATTATCAATTATATAATAAAATATGAAAATTAATGTGTTGTTACATATGCAACAAAAATAATGATATTTTAATTGTTAATAATAAAATTAATGAAAAACCATACTTTCAAAAAAATAAATGATATACAACAAGGTATTTTAAAATAAAATGAAAACAAAATATAAAAAAGTATTATTTGGAATTAAAAAATATTATTTTATATTGAATAAAGAAAAATTCAAAATCTTAAAAAAATTATCTCAAAGAAAAAGGATTTATCTGTTGCTTTCTTACATTTTTTAAAGTAAAGTTATTCTTTAAATTTGATAATTACATTTTAGTGAAGAAATTTGGAAAAGGTTAATGAAGAAATTTGGAGGGTTTTTTTATCCTGTGAAGTAACTATTAAAGACATATTATTTTTAAAAATTGAGTTTAATAAGTATAAAGTAAAAGCTCATAGAAATTTTAGTAGGAATGATTTGGTGCTTACATATTCCAACTTCTTTGTAGAAATTAAAACATCATTATCAATTTAGGATATACAATCTAAATATGAGTTTTTATTTGATTAGATCTCAAGTTGATTTTTTTCGATACAAAAATGAAAAGTCTAAGTTGGTCCCAACACCTGGAGAATGAAAAAAGAAACTATGACAGGATATCCATTAATTATCCCAATTGATAAACATGCAAATCATATGTTATGTACTAAAACAAACAAAAATTAAAAATAATAAACCTTTAATTTTAAAATTAAAAAATCTTTAAATATGGTTTTACGACTCATGTGATTGAAGAAGCAACACACCTTAATTAATAAAGGTTTGAAAATTTTAAAAACATTTATATATATTGTCTTTGTTTTAAAAATAACACCATGTTAAAACATTATATAACCTATGTTTATGTATAAAACAAAAATTATTTTTGACAAAATAACAATATGGAAACTAAATAGCAATAAAATAATTTTCAAAAAACCAATATTTTTAATTTTGTTATTAAAATATACAAAATTCCTCCCAAATATCCTATTTTGTTTCCCTTTTTACGCCATTGTGTGATACATGTCATTATTACCTTTGACAGTATTATTTTCTTTTCAAAGCTTGAAAATGTGTATACATTAATTTATATAATTTTAAAGATATATGTATTTGTATATAAATATTAAAACTTAGTTCTTTTAGTTACAATTATCAATTATATGGCGAAACAAAATTAAAAATATATTATTTTATATTATATTAAAAAATTATGATACTTTAAATTGGTATGACGTATATAATTAATGAAAAAACATATAATGATATTATAATGAAATTATTTTGATCAAAATGAAAATATAAATATAAAAAATAATGTTTGGAATTAAAAAAATATTATTTATTTTATAGATAGAAAATTAAATCTTAAAAAGTTATATAAAAGGACATTATTTTCATTTTTTGAAAAGAGTAAAGTTATCCACTAAATTTGTTAATTACATTTTCATTCTGGAGAAATTTCAGAAGAAATTAAAGCGAAAAGAAATTTGGAGATTTTTATCAAGTAACTTCACATTTGGAACATTATAATCTAAATTGAGGTTTTTATTGAAGAAGAAGCTCGCAAAATTAAAGTCTTCAGAAGATAGTTGGTGCTTACATATTCACTTCTTTGAAAGGTGGCAACAACCCCATTATCAGTACAGGACCTTAAAAATCTAAATACAGTTTTATTGAACGGTCTCAAGTTTATTTTTTACAATCTCACAAAAATGAAAATCTCATTAGCGATCTGACACCCCATGGAAAGGAAAAAGTTAAACATTAGGATATCTATAATTGGTTAATATGAAAAATTAAAGCGGAGGCTTGAGCATTAATGAAAATTCTCTCTTTGCGGCAATGATATTCCTAATGGTGTATATTGTGAATTTTTGCCGAAATCATTGCTAATCTATTTCATTGTTGTGAAATAATTTATGAAAATATTTAAAAATATTGTTGAATATGATCCTATTTAGGTGATGACATCACTGAAACAAACGAAATTAGATATTACAACAAAAAACCTACACTAAGTGAACGATTATTATCGACAATGCTATGCAACATGGTGATGATATACTTGTTGATACAAAAATGATATCGATGAGCATTACAAATCTGTATCGATTGTATGGCTGGCCATATAATATGTGACCATTCAGGTGTCATTAGTTGGTTCGCAAACAAATGGTGACCAGAATTAATGAATGAAGGTATGAAATTAGACATTTTGAAGATGAAGTGCAAAATAACTGACACTACGCAAAATTATGACTGGTGGTGGTACTATGAAGCTTGTAGGTTAGTTGACATACCAACATTATTCCATGAAAAAATATGTGTGCATTAACTAATCAAAATATATGAAAAAATAAAATTAAATTCAAGGATAACTTTGAAAAACTATTAATTAGAGCAATATTTATTTTTAGATAACTAATCAATATAATAATAAAGATTACATTAAAGATAACTATGACCAACTATTAGGACAAACAATGACTGGTTGCAACTAGATGAGTCACCAATCTTATGATGTATTTCATTATGGAAAAATATATAAATTAATCAACATGGATTTGTCTTTATGGTATGTTATTTTTACTACTGTGTCATTATAACTTTATTAAATGATGCATTCCCATTTATGTCTCCTGTCATCAAGATTCGAAGAACAAGCAAAGTACACTAGTTTTGACTTTTAAAAAATCCTTTTCCCCACAAATATATATAAACATATCATAATTCTATTACTCTATTATGTTTGTCAAAATTTTCAATGATTAAATTTAGTTTTCTAGTTGTTGAAATACCCAGCATATCTGGGTTTGGTTCATTTCATTCCTCATTGACTTGGGCAGGGTTGTATCTCTTCCTTCTTCCCAAACCCTGCCTGTATGTCATTAGCTCTGGGCCTTCTGAGTCTACAAGAGAAGTATAAAAGACAGAGTTTCCCTTTTCATCAGTGCATTGGTATAAAACAATGACATTCATTTTCACACACACATATATGATCTTATCGCTCTTGAACAACATACCAAATTTAACGATTCCTTTGTGTCAGCAGACTTTGTGTAAAAACTCATGCACAAGTAAACATGGAAAAGCATAAATATACAAAATGGTAGTCAGGCATCAACCCTTTCCATGTCAAGGAGTTGAAGTTGTGTTTACATGTAGTTAAATCCAAATGCAAATACAAAGGCAACAGAAAAGCACTGAAATGTGTGAATGCTGGTCTGAACCAAATGTCATGACTGCAAAAAATTGAAATTCAGCACTAAATGAGTTAGTTCAGGAAGATCTATGTTTGACATAATAAAAATGAGAAAGAGATCATTCTTGAAAGTCAACATATGGGGGATGGCCTCATTTGTTTGTAAATGAAAAAGGATATGGATGATACAAAGATTATAAATATATACATGTAGGAGTCCATGGACACAATATAATTAATTGACTGTGATATTAATGCAAGGACGCACAATAGCAATATTGGGTATCCGGGATGCGCGGGTGTTTAAATAAGGCAATATGAGTGGGTGGCCACATGGTGTGTCTCCTTCTTCTTATACATATGGAAGGAGTAATTGAGGCATGGGGGTCATGGTTTGTATAAACGTGGGGTCCCTTTCTGTGTGTATCATGGGTGTAACATCTATCATTTAATAGATAATCACTTTCTCTTTCTTCTTTCTTTCCTCCGTCTGTCCACGCAGCTACTTATTGGTGTGTGTGTGCATTGTTTATCCATTGTAGATCCATCCATCATCGCTTGCTTCTCCATGTTCCCCTCGGGCACACACGCTCGTTCTCACCCATGTAATTTATCGCTCTCTCTTTCTTCTCTGTCTGTCTCTGTCTGGTTCTCTCTCCCCGTCCCTCATATTAACGAAAATATACTTTCTTTCTCTCTTTCCTCTCAAGTGTCTGTCTTCCCACTGTGACTCGAGGCATTGTGGATAATCGTGGCCGTGGGAAGAATTAACTCTCGTCCGCCCCAGCCAGAGTTTATCTCTCTCTCCAGCACTAAGAACGACCTGCTATTTCATTCCCTGGTGCAGTGACTGAAATTAAACCATCACGGTGGCATTCCGGAGGAAGCATATTAATCGCGGTGTGTGAGCTGGCGTGGCTTTAAAAAGTCCTAATTTCGCGAGCCTCCCGGGACTCGGAAAATGTGACCCTCTGTTAAGCTTGGTTTGGGGCCTCTCCGTGGGCAGCGCAGCGCGCGGTGCCGGCTCTACGTGGCCGAACGGGGATACGAAATTCCGCCTTCACTCTGGAAAATCACGCAGGCATTTCTCGGGGAAAGGATGGGGTATGGAACGACTACTGGCACCTTTGTGTGGAGGGGTCCAACCCTCACACACGGAGACGACTATTTGGTTTTCAAGTCCCCCCAACACTGGCGATTTCACATCGCAGGCACAACAAGCGGAAATACGCGATGGTCGCGCATGTTGTGGCTTTGTTTCTATGTAACTCTCTTAATGTTGGTTTCCCGGTCTGTGGGCGGCATATGTGGCGATTTCCCCCTTCAGCGATTCTTTGTTTTATTTTTTGACTCAGGCACTACCTGCAGCATTGAACAAACACACCTTTGAGTTGGGGTCACTGCCTTTTACATTGTCTTCATATCAGTTCATTAGCTTTGAAAAAAAAAAGTGCTATGTGGGGTTACAGTACAACAATAACGATAAAGGGGAGCTGCTAATAACAATAAGACTAAATAGTAATATGGTTTTATAAATGCCCTTATTTTAATGTGTCCTCAATGCTTGGGTAACTCTGGGTGCTTCATTATAAATTATAATATACATATGAAATATGGTGATGAGTTCTTCACTTGATGAGATACTACCCGAAAATTGATACGATTTAAGCAACTACGAGTTCTTGTTTGGTGTGGCTTTAGGTTCCAATATGATTTTTATTACATAAGTTCTAGCAAACCATGTTTGGTGAGAATATTTCACCTACACGCTAACCTTCTTTAAGCATGAAACATGGAAAAGCTTGGATGCACTCGCGGCGGGGCTCCAATTTGTGTGCCATAGTGAATCTTGCACTTTGTCCATAAAGGACCATAGCTCATTGGAATCACATTTATTCATCTTTCTTATGTGAGGACATTTGTATATGGTTGTATCATAAAATATTAGTCTCTTTCATATAAAACTTCTCATTTCAAATCTTGGTCTTGCTGTTGTTTTAAACATTTAGGATTATCTTTAAGTTGGAGAACTTCTTGTTGATGCCTTGATGTGATGTTCCATATAGAACCTTATAATTCTCTTAAAAAGATGATGTGATGGATGGATATCCATAAAGTGTGTAATGAGTTCATTTTCTAGAATATGGAAGGTATTATTTGCAAACATGAGAATGTACTTGACCCATTGTGTTTGTTTATGGATAAAACAACGAAGATATCATACAAACATTTATTCCGATCTGGATTTCGTGCTGGATTGGGGAGTGATAGGTGGGCTATAAGCTAATTTTAAATTTTAAGCAGAAAATATTCCATCCAAAAATTTCAGGGTAAAAATGGGATCTTACTCCCATCACAATAATGTTTGAGTTTCCATGTAGCTTTTAATTTGTCCATAAATGTAGTAACGATTGTACTTACATTTAAATGGATGAAGGACAATGAAGAAAAAGTGTGCATAATTGGTAAGTCTATAAACTACCATGATGACCTGCTATTGAGACTTGTAAGTGGCTTTGTAGTGAATCTGTTCATTCACTCCCAACGTTGACTTGGAATGGTCTAAAGGTTGTAGAAGACATGAGTCTTGTTTGTCACTTTGTTTGTGGCAAACTAATAATTACACAAAGTTTTGAATACGATTGAAATAACCAAAAAAATCTTTCTTCACCCTATGTTTAAGTTTTAAAAATCACGATTATGTCTGAGAAGTGTACAAATTAAAGATCTTTTGTTTTGATTGGGTCCAAAGATATAGCGATCTTGCCTAAGGAATCATTTTCCAACTAAATGTATCAGATGTATTAGGATCTTGCTTTTAACTTTGAATGGTGTCCACTTCTTCTTCCTTCTTCCATTTTATTATACTTGGTTGATATAAATACGGTTGGATAATAGAAATAACAATGTAATGCTTCCACCTCTTCATTCTTGAAGTGCATACATGTGTTTAGCTTCCTTTTTTTTGTATATTATTTCAAGTCATATTACTTTCTCTTTGGCTGTTTCTTTGCTCTTAAGAAGATATTATTTTCCAAAAGTGTTTAAGACTATGCTTTAGTGAGTTTTTTTTGTAAATGTCTTCCCATTAGGTAAGGTGTGTTTCTGGTGTGCAGCAAATCTTCTGTATTTCATATCATAAATATCTTTACGTACTTTCCTTTGGTTGGATGATTTTCAAAAGCAATGGGTCTTCATGTGCATTAGATAGCACTAATTCCATTTCTTGAGGCATCACATTTCACAATCAAGTTTTGCTGATGCGCGTGTGGAACCAAATACTGACACCTCTTTAAGATGTTAAAGGCTTAGTTGGTTCGAGGTGTGGAAAATATATCTTCATTTCATCCTTCTTTCTGCTAAAATTTCATCCTTCTCTCATTCAAAGAACTGAAACAGTGCCATAAAAGCTATTATTATTTCAGTTGGGGCTCAGGCCTTCTCATTGTTGTGGATCCCTGCCCTACGAATTATTAAAAGAAACATTTAGGAGAAGTGGACTCCCTTAAAAAGGACTGAATTCTTTTTTTACATATAATTGTTCCTCTTTCTTTGCATGGGGACATTTATATCAGCAGCAATAGGAACCACGATCTCTTCAGGTGAGAAATTTGTTTGAAGTTTGGTCGTACCATATTAAAACCACCTGTGCTTTCTGGAAGAAGAGTTTAATGATTCATTGTGGCTTCAAGGTATAATGAACCACCAAAAGGCATGGTAAGGAACATGGACTCAGTTTTAAATATTTTCGACGGGCAGAGCCCTCTTTGAATTGTTCAGCTTTTATGATGATATCTCGAACGAAGATCCAACTTGGTAAAATAAATTGCTCATGCAATTCATCCAATAATTCATCGATCACGAATGAAATTTATCTTTTTTAATGTTGAGCTTTATTGAGCTCCCTATAATGCGGAAACATGCCATGATCCATCCTTCTTGTGCACCAATACTATTAGACGGGGAAAAGAGACTGACTAGGTTGAATTATACCGACCTTTAACATATCTATAATCATAAGTTTAATTTCCTCTTTTGGACATAAGGATATCTATAAGGCTGATGTTTGGAGGAACACTTCCTAGAATCAAATGAATAGCATGATCATGATCATGAATAGGTGAGAGTCCTTTAGGGTTTCAAACACCTTGGGTGTGCAAGACTTTTCGAGATCTACGGAAATAGATGATTTTGATGTTGGAACTTCTGGTAACGAGCATAATTGTGCAATTACACCTCGTTGTTATTTCTTCATAGATTTTCTTCGACATTAAGAGCTTATTATTTTTTCTGCTTCCTGTGATACCTCATAATTCGACTTCCTTTCCTTGAACAAAATTTCAAAAAAGTTCTTGAAAATTAAAAGCAAACGTCCCCAAATGTTGTAAACATTGTACTCTAGAACAACATCAACACCTCTGTTGGAATGGAAGCATTGGACTATTCAATGCATATTCCCCTGTATGGTTAGCTTGATATTATGGCATTTTCGAGCAATTTATAGTTCCTCCATTTGCAACCATAACTTGACATTACGGTGCGGGTATGAAATAAATTCAATTCCTTGTACCTTTACAATGAATAAAATTATGGGTACTAAGATAAATCAACACTATTAGCTTTCTTTTTGATATGTCCTTCTATCTTGAGAGTTTGAGAGGTAGTAATTCCTGCCAATGCATTACACAATATGGTCAAACTCATTTTCTTCCTCTTCTGGGGTTGGTTCACAGTGTATATCCTCTTCTTTTAAAGATTCTTGTTCATTTCTTCTTCCTCTTCACAATCTATGTAAAATAATTTTTGACACCTTATGGCCTTTGGTGTATTTGCTATCACAAGCCTAGCAAATCCTTTTCTCTTTCCTTCCAATTTTTGACAGTGTCCAACCTTGTAGGTTGTGGAAGTCTAGGGTAGATGCTTCCATCTTTATAGATGTGAGTGGTAAGCTTCCTAGTCACCATAATTTTACATTCGATTTTCTTGCCAACCTAAATGCATTCTCCAATGAATCAGGTTCCCAAATACGAACTTCATGTTGGATGTTATCCTTTAAAGTCCTATGAAGACATGGAAATCTATGTTACTCTGGAATATCAGTTACCCTTATATTCAACTTTTGGAACTCCTCAATGTGCTCCACCACTGAACCCTCTTGTTTGAGATTTATCGATTGGCTAAAGAAGGTGTTTCTTTTTGTATCCTCATAATGTGCTATCATTTCCTCATAAAAATTGACAGTGACAAATTTTTACGCGGCGTAAATACATCGATACCATACAAATGTATTTTGTTCTAAATGTAAAGTTGCAATGCGTACCTTTTGTGTGTTTTCACATTATTGGAATCAAAATATTGCTCCATCTATAGTATCCATGTTAAGGGATCCTTGTCGTCAAACTTCCTCATATTCATCTTTGGAATATGATGGTTCTTCCATCCAACATTAGACTTTGTAAATCCGTTAACATTTGTTTTTCTCATCATGATTTCCTCTACTATCTTTTTCACCATTAGGAAACATTTCTTGTATCAACTTTGCCAAACCTTCGATGTCTACTTTAGATCATTCTTCATGTTTTCCATTTTTTCATCGATATTAGCTTCCATGCCAACTTTCATTCCTTCCATCTTAGCTTCAAACCATTCATCTTAAGCTTCCACACCTTTCTTCATGTCGCATTTCTTTGTCTTCATGAGTCATAGTGAATCCTTCTAAAGGCTTAATAGGTCGTGTAGAATTCATTTTAGGGGGATTTTAGAACCCAATACTAATATATATTCTTCAATATTCCTTTGGAATAAATTCAAACTAATTCTTTTCAAATGAGACTTATGTAATTCGAAAAAATACACACCTTTTTCTTTCTTTTGAGGGCTCGATATTGAAGCTAAGATTATCTCTGTGATTTGGAATCTTCAATATCTTAGATTTGTACGAGGTAGCTCTACGGATCCTCTTTCGAGATACGTAAGGTACGACTTTACCGATTCGGATTCTTCAAGGCAAATTTATGTAAATACGGCATGACCTGATATGGATAATCAAATGAACATCTTCTTGACTTTTCATGTCACTGTTTTATCATAAGCTACGGCTTCTGAAAGAAAGGAAAACCTCACATATGTTAATTTCTTCCTCTTTCCACATAAAATTCAGGTCGGTCTTCAGAAGATGGTTATGAATATTTTCCCACGATCCACCTCTTTGAATGGAATTGAGAACTTTAGAAAAACCCTAACATCCATAGATCCTATCTCCCAAAATAATGTGAATCAATATCTGAAATTTGCGACAATGTTCCTGTTTCGACCGTGCTCTAAAATTTCAGCTTCGAGCCTTCATAGAAAAAAATTTTATAGCGAAAATTCACACTGTGACTTTGTTTGGACGACGAAACTCTAGAATCAAGCTGCGATACCAAATGTTGTGAAACCGGCTCCAAAAATAGAAGAAAAGAGAATCAACGCCTTATAAATCAGCCACTTTGAGGGGGGAAACCTCCAGTACATTACATAAATAGACAATTATTGGATGATACAAATGACCAAAACATCCTTCTATATGTAGAGGAGTCCTGGGGCCACAATACAATCTAGCCGACCTAACAATAATAATGTAAGGGCACAATAATAGTAATATTGAGAGATTCCTGAGGTACAACGATAACAATAAAGAGGTTACTGTATACTTATTAAGGGACTAAACTAGTAATATAGGGACCTAACAAATTAATTTTGTTTAAGAGTTAAAATTATAGCTCATTTGAAATCTTAGCATATGAAATTGTAAAAAAATAATAATTGTAGTTTATAAAATCTCATCATTAATGTATAAATAAAATCATTAAAAAATACCCTTCCAAAAAAATAACGGGAAATTATTATTATTTGTTATTATTTGTTTAACGAGATTTGATGATGAACACGAAATTTGGTTTGAAGCAACGTCGACTGGTTACTCGAATGTGATTTTCCTTTGAAAGATTTGATACATAATTTATGGATCACGGAAGCCAAATTCTAATTGTTATTGTTGTTATTATTTTTTGTAAGCAGGAGGACCTTTTCATTCGTTCATTTTTCGGCAAAGGTTACAAACATAAACAGGGGTTAATTAGCCCTCGACCTTCCCAATAGTAAACGGAGTTTGTTCGCCCTTTGAACAACATTATAATCCATCCAAAAACAACATAGTTTGAGGTCATCCTAGGTGTCTTGTAGGTGAATGTTTGGAAACCATCTACATGCTAAATAATTGTAACATAATATCCTATCCCTCATATATCTCATAGAAAATTAAACAAAAATGATTGCAGCAAGAGGCAAGCATATTGCTATTCATCAAGGACTCCCATTGGAACTAGATCCTTCACACTTGAACCCAATAATTCAAGCGAAGAAGACACAAAATGTGTTTTTCAATGCGGCTAGATGAACATTCTCTCTTGAATTTGGGCCCCATATAAGTTGAAATTATTTCTGAATTTCACAGGTTAGGATCATATTTAATAGATACATCTAGAAGGTTTATAGCCACACGGCCACAATTTTTCTGTGACTGGTAGAGCTGAAATTTTCTTATATTGAGTAGTGTGACCTACGGAATGTCCCGGAAGGTTAGGAACTAGGTCGCGTAATCTTTAAATGAAACTCTACTTTTGTGTTGATTCATATCATCTTCCCAATTTTGAAATTAATTTCCAAAACGAAATTTTGAGTGTGATGAATGGGATGCATCTTGGATAACAAGAGCGGTTGGATTCGACCATGCCCTCGCGATTGGTGAGCCTAGGTTTGGCTATTGACACCGGCTTTACTTGCCTCGCCACAACCACCTTTGCTGGAAAATTGGCATAGGGGTTGGGTGAGCCATGATGATTCTCAACCAATATTAGAGACGATGAAAGCCTTAAAACACCACCAGGGATGCACCACAAACTGGAAACCTATCGCAGGATCATGAGGACTTTGACACATTATCGAAGAATAAAGGCAACGTGTAGCTAACGTTGAGCTAAACCTGTCAAATAAACAGAAGGGTATGCTATCCATGGAATGAAACACCATACCACTGGCTCCCTCGAGACCAATTGAGACCAAACAAAGAGCGAGAAAAAGCGTGTTTGACACCTAAGGAAGAAGGAAACACACAAAAACTCCCACAAGGCTTTGTTCATCAAACACGAAAGTAAGAAAAAATGGACCAAACGGAGGAGGTTTTGAATCCCTTCCCACTCTCATAAGCATTAGTTCAATTAAATATCCATCACCAAACGAACAATCATGCAATAACCATATAAATCAAAACGGAGAAATGTAGCACATGCCCATGTGAGATAATAAAATACCAAAGAGAACGGTACAATCACATAAAAATCAAATAGAATAGAGAAAATCCTTTAGAATATTTCCATATTTCACAACAGAGTTATATTTCCTTGCGGATACCATATTTGAAACTTTCTTAATGAATCGAGAAAAAAATAGAGATAAGGCTGCAGAGGAGGTGATGAGGAGGGTAAATAAATTACATACCCGGTGTATGATGACATTAGACTAGAGAAATTGGTTGCGTCGGGGAAACCAACATGTTGACCTTCCTCCTAAACGAACATGATCTAACGAGGGCATTAGACCGACACGATTACTAAAACTTGGTGTCGAACGGTTGAGAACTTAGAGCTGCGAACCCTTACACTTTGGAAGGATATGTCACTACGACTCGTCGCATCACTATTAATTGATAGCATGCATGTGTACCCAACCTTTAGTTCCAGAATGTGAGGGTTGTGGTGGCACTCCCTCAGGCCCTTCATCATTCATCGTACCCATGGTGTGGATCTCGAAAAGATCCATTTGTTGTCTCGCAACCCAATCGGGGAACAAAATTATTTTATTTTTAATAAGAAAATATAATTTCAATTATTTATTAAATCAATTAAATAGAATTTTTGTTTTATTTAAATAAATATATTTTTAAAATATCAATAAACAAGGTAGTAGTTGCATAGAAACCGTAGTCTACCTCTTTTGATAGTTATCATTATGCTAGTGTGATTAAGGCAGTGTAGGGTCTATGTCTTGTCCTTTTGAAAACAACTATATACATGGTGCTTTATCATTTCAAATCTTCTGGTAAATACTGGCCATAGAAAATGATGCCTTGATTATGCGTCGATTGTGCAATTAGCCAAAAAAATATCAAAAAAACTAGGGTGTGCATCTTTGTCCTCATGAAAACAAATTTTTATACGTGAGGTCATCTCCCATTTCGGCACTTTCTTGATTTTTTTACAACAAGTAAGCCTTAATTAATTTTTTAATATTCGTTAATCTATTCCATGAGAGCTTGATTGAGTTTATGTGACATTTTCCAAAAAATTGGCAAATGGGGGCGGGTGTGCGGTGTGTGGAGGTGCGAAAATGGGGGAATAGAGGTTCTTCCGGACATTCTACAATCTTAGGATGGAGACTAGCTCTGGCAGGCCCTGCGCACCTTTTTTGTTTTTTTACAACTAGTAACCCTTGTTTGATTTACTTAAAAATAGTAATCTTTAATTAATTTTTTAATATGTTTTGGGTAGTGTTTGAAGGTTGATTGAGTTTATGTGACATTTCACAAAACATTATCATGAAATAGGGCAACATGCGCAATTAGTGTACGGAAGGGAATGTGCACGGAAGGTGCGAGTGGGGGAATAATGGTTCCTCTGCATATTTTTTAATCTACTAAGATGGATTTTTTTGAAACTACTAAACCTTCTTTGATTTGTTTACAACTAGTAGCCTTGATTAATTTTTTATTTAACGAAACGGTAGTGTGCGGAGGAATGCGACGGTGAAAACAGGGAATAGAGAGGTTCCTTGGCACATTTTTCAATTTTCTAGAACATATACTAGTTGTGTATCCTCTACACCTTTATTTGTTTGAAACTATCAATCATTACAATTCTTCAAATTAAATGTTATTAAGAACTTTTCTGAGTTTTGATTACGCATCGAATTTGTTGAATAAATGTCGAAAAGACTTATATTCATTCGCAGAATCTTGTTAATTGGAAGAATTGTAATGTGGAGAAGTGTGTAGATAAGGAACATGTGTGAAGAGTGTGGATACATTACGCAATCTTCTAGGATGGATACTAGTTGCAAAATCCCTCTGTACCTTTTTGTTGTTTAACTAGTAAACATTCTTGATATGTTTACAACTAGTAAGCCTTAATTATTTTTTTAATGTGTTAATCCGTGTTGTGGGAGGTTGATTGAGTTTATGTGAAACTTCACCCAAAACATTTCCGTGGAATAGAGAAGCGGTAAATATTGGTGTGTGGAGGGGGATTGTACGCGGAGCTATGGAAGTGGGGAAGATAGGTTTCTCTTCACATTCTACAATTTGCTAGGACGGTCTTGATTACGCGTCGATTGGTTGAATAAATGCAAAAAAGACTTGCATTTATCGTGAGAGGATGTTTAGTTCCTCGTAAGTTAATGACAATTAAATTTTAATATGTTATTAAGCGGTTGAACGATGTCCTAATTACATGTCTATTTTAGAATAAATATCTAAAATACTTACATTTCTTGAAAATTTGCTAATTGTAGGATTAAGTCTTAATTATTTTTTAATATTTGTTAATATGTGTTGCGAGAGGTTGGTTGAGTTTATGTAAAAATTTCCAAAACGTTACGCCAGGTAAGTGTGTAAGTATACGAATGTGTGGAACTAAGAAATAATATTCTCTCACACATGTCCCTCTTTTCATCCTTTCAATCCTTCCGCGATGGATACACAACTAAAAATCTGCCTTCATGATTTGTTAACAAGCGAGAGTAAATGCCATTAAGCATTGGAATGATGTCTTGATTACATATGCGATTCTCGAATAATCTGAGAAAAAGAATATTTTATAATATGGATGCACTCTTGATTTCTTTTATTTGTTTACAACTGGTAATCATTACGATGTGTTAGAGTAAATTCTATTAATCCATTTGAATGATATCGATTGTGTGTTGATACACCAAATAAATACGGCGATATTATATTTACCGATGAGTGGAGCTTTTTTGTATTAGGACTAAGCCTTAATCAATTTTTTAATAATGGTTGTAGGATCTTGTGCACCTTCTTGATTTGTTTACAACTAGCAATAATTACACAATGCATAAGAGTAAATGTTATTAAGCACTAAATTGATGTCATGATTACCGCGTGCGATTAAGTACCACTTGTAGTATCACATCTCTTGTATTATCTGTATATACATTTAAGAAAATATTTACATTTAGAATGGTGTGGCTTTTTCTAATCATATAATTAAGCCTTAATTAATTATTTAATGAAGCGTTAGTCAGGACGCATGATATTTACTAAGTTTATGTGATGTTTTGCATGTGTCAAATACCATGGAAATTGACGCTTTGCAAGTTTTCAATTAACCTCGATTTACAATTTTTAGTTCTACTAGTTTTTTTACTATGTTTTTCGTACTTACGATGTTAAAGAGTTCGTAATAAATATGACCGAAGTGTTATACATAATACAGTGTGTGCGAAAAAATTGTACGAGGGGGAGTGTGGCTGGCCTGGGGGGGGTGTGGAAGTGAACGTGGCTCTCTGCACGGCCCCTCCACCGTCTTCATCACACTAAAACAGCACGACATTCAAATTTTATAGCCCTTTATATTTTGAACCATTAAAATATAAATATAATAAAATTCATTTGAATTTCTAAAACATTTTATAATATCAAAGAATTAAACAATAATTCGTTTGGTGTGGTGACATCCATTGAATTACAATTCTGATGTAACCACATCATACCTTTGCTTTGACTTGGATTAGTTTCAATGTATATAACAATCATTATTGCTATGCTTGTTGCTCATCGGTACGAGAGTAACGATGAGATATGTTTATCATAGTTTCGGGACAATTTAGGACAAAGACTTTCGAAGGAATAAATATTTTAAGTTCATATTGATAACTTGTCGAAACTAAATCCTAACCTTTGAATGAAACAATCAATTTTGATTGAATAATGAAAGGAAGGTAGGGTGATAAAAAACCCTAGGAGCGTTGCGATGAAGCACGATTAGTTCGCCCTATATCGGCGGTGACTATGGGCGAAGCATCCATCAACGTTTCTGAACTCTCTCTAAATTTCTCATTAGACACAGGTTCATCACATGTTACTTACTTCTCCATTGACGGTCGTTGCAATGCTTAGTTTCAGTGGAAATTTCATTTTGGTTACCTCTCGGTGTGTTTTATCTCTACCTTAAATGGGTGGACTAGGCCCATTACTTCCTAAGCACACCATTCACCGCGATCCTAAACTCCTCGAGGCTTGGCATTTTCTCTGTCCCCCCCCTCGTTGTTAGAGCTCAACAATGCGGCTACTACACTCTTGACACGAACATCTCCGCTATCTTTTCAACTGTGACCGAGTAAAACATTGACGGGGAATCGACATGAACGCACCTTTCAGGTCTTGGTAAATTCACCTCTTCTAACCACCTATTGTGCTCATGTTCATTGTTTGCAACGGGTTTTCAACTATATTCCCAACGGTCATGGCTTGGAGATACGAGGAGGAACTCGATTGCCAACCCTTTAGAGGTGTTGGTTGGGGTATATTCCATGTTGAGGTGGCTACCATGGTGGCCGGTCATCTCGACTCTACACAGTGGGTCTACGGAAGTCACACCGAGGTTCGTGCTGACCCCATTTTTCAATGGTTGGACTCTCTATCCTTCTCGATTCCTTCACCATTTGTGATGTTGTATTTGGGAGCTCAAGCCCAGAGACCACGGACTTTCCCCTTGCAACATCGCGGCATTAGTTCCTTTCGCTACAGTGACCACTGGTATTACTAGTGCGGAGGAATTGGCATTTGAATATCTTTTCATCGGTGGGGAGGAGGCTTTTCAATGGTGATTACATTTTCATCGGCCCATGTTGATTGTGGCTTCGATTTGTTTCGAGGACATACCCATTGATGCTCCCAACGCGGCTAGCGGATCTCTTAAAACTCGGATGAATAGGTCGGACACAGTGTGACCACACGGGATCATGTCTGCCTAAGGAACGAGAAAATATTTTACAACTGCACAAAAATCGAAACGGTGCAATACTAACTTTGGGATGGACGGGGGGTATGGCGGGTATGAACGCCGCGCCGGCTACGGTATTAGTGAACGGGGTTCGGGGCGCGGCCACTACCGACCATGTTCAAAATTTGTACGGAAGGGAGCTTTGGGGCAATCATATGGAACACCTCCCTGGTGTGCGCAGAAGCTATGAACGAGGGTGGTTTCCCTCATTTTCTCTTAGACTACATTGGTGGGCGGGTTCTATCTAAGTATTGACACATTCGGGGAATCACAATAGGTTTTGTTAAGCGGTGGACCCCCCTTTTCGTCCGGATAAGGAGAAATACGAGTTGGACAATTTGGATTCATCTTCTTGTTAGAAAAATAAATATTACAAAACGATGAAACACATAAAATATGCGAAAGCACAAGCACACAAAACACATAAAACCGAGAGGCAATATACATGGTTCACCCAGTTTGAGCTACGTCACCGAACGACGGTCCTTCCTTTATATTATCCATAGTAGAGAACACAACCTACAATGATTCGATGTAATATCCTCTATTCTTTCCCATAGTCTCTATATGTTCTTGTCGAAATACACATAAATACCATAGTGCAATACAATACCCTCATACAAGTGGGGGTTTCCTTCTAGGGAAAAAACCCTAAACTAAACATAACCTACGAAATCGGATCATCACTAATGAACGGCCTGAATTGACTAAGTACTATACTTTTACAAGGCAATTTTACATATATTTTTAGCTTCGGTGTTTCCCCCACGAGACTGACCAGCATTTAATTTCGGTAACGTTGCCACCCATTAAGGTACAAGGGTCCGACGTTGTGATACAAAATAAAGCAAGATAATCGGCAGGCTCCACACCCAACAATCTCACTTGGAGGTAAGTTGTAGCAGTGCCTTTCTTTGCTTCATTTCTTTGAATGATGACTCCCTCTTTGGACCTAGCCATTTCTCATCTTCCGTCATCCTTGAAGACCAATTGAAACTTAGCACAATCTCGGTTTTCTCCCTGGTTAGAACTTTTGTTAGCATATGCGGGGATTACGCTGGTGTGTATCTTTTCCGACTTCAAACATCATCTTCAATACGACCATATGAAATGGTACTTGAGTTGTATGTGTTTAGTCTGGAATGAAATGCGGAGTTATTTGCAAGATGAATGGCACTTTGGCTATCAACATATCAACATTCCCATTTCATGCTTCTTACCAGTTCATCCATAAACCTTTGTAACCAAATCATTTCTTTACTAACCTTTGTAGCGACAACATCTACTTCTATTGTTGAAAGTGAAACAACACTTTGGATTTTGAAACCCAGCGCGGTTGTTCCACCTACAGTAAATACATATCTGCCGGTGCTCCTCTTGTTATCTTTGTCACCTGCCATATCTGCATCAACATATCCCCCTGTGAAAATGTTTGAACCACGAAAGCATAATACTTGATTTGTGGTACCTCTCAAATATACGAGAATCCATTTCTGCCATCCAATTTTCTTTTCTGGTTGTTCATGTACCTCTTACAACTCCCACTTTGCATGTGCAATATCGAGGCCTTGTGCGGACCATTACTGCATTAAGCACCCAGCTACTAATGCATATGGAACTTTAGACATATATTCCATTTCTTCTTGGGTCTTAAGGGCACCTCCTTTAAGTTGGAAATGGCTAGCAAAGGGTGTACTAACTAGTTTTCGTGCATATTAAATATTTTCAACACCTTTTGTATGTACTCATTAGAGCAGTGTTAATTTCTGTTTCCTATCTCTAGTTATTCTCATACCAAAGTTTGTTTTGCAAATCCCAAATCCTTCATTGAAAATGATTTTTCCAATTTTCTTTTGAGCACATTTATTTCTGCATATTTATACTGCAACAAGCATGTCATCTACATATAATAACAATATAATATAGCTGCCATCATTTTCCTTTACAAATAAACACAATGATCAAAGTGACATCTAGTATAACCTTGTTCGGACATATAAACTTGTCAAATTTTAGGTACCACTACCTTGGAGCCTTTTTTAAGCCATAAAAGCTCTTCTTTAACACCGCACACTAATTTTCTTTCCTTTTGACCTCATATCCTTTGGTTAACATATAGATATCTTCCTCCAAATATCCATGGAGAAATGTTGTCTTTACATCTATTTATTCAAGATGTAATCTTCGTACTCTGAAGACTTAAAATGATTACGATTGAAGTAAATGCCAAAACGGGGAGAAAATATTTCATCAAAATCAATACCTTTCTTGTGCAAACCCCTTCACCACAAGTCTAACTTTGTACCTTTGTTTTCCTCCATATTCTTTCTTCAACTGTAAACCCGTTTGTTAACGATGTAGTTTTACTGGGGCAACACGACTAAGTTCCAATTAAGTTGTACGTGAGATTCCATCTCTTCTTCCATGGCTAGCTCACTCCTTTGCTCGCTTTGCCGTGCTTCTTCTGTTCGGTTCACCGAATCGATCAACAATAAATAATATAATAAAGTGTCGCTCGAAGGTCTTGATCCTGGTAGATCTTCTAACACCACTTTCGGTGTTTGAGGGTGCTGTTGTTGTTGTGGTGGTTGTTGTTGTTGTGGCTCTTGATTGTTATTGTTTCAAGCACCTTTACTTTGTGATCTCCTTGTTGTGTATTCTTTGTTTTTTTTCTGTTTCTTTTCACCTGGTAAGTTCTTATGCAATACCTTTTCATTGAATATTACATCTTTGCTCCTATTGATTTTTTGATTTTCATAAACATATAACCGATAACCAAAATCATTAACACCATATCCTAATAAGGTACATTTCTTTTGATTTTGCCTCAAGATTTGTTCTATTTTCTTTATTAATATGGACAAATGCCTCATGACTAAAGGCTTTAAAGAGTAGTTTACCTTTTACTACATCCATGCTTCCTGCGGAATACCACCATCTAAGGAACTTGAAGGAGGAGCCCTGTTTATTAGATAAACAACGATTATCTACAACATTTTCCCAAAATTGTAAAGGCAATCACGCATGCAATCTCATGCACCTTGTACGCTCCATGATTTTCCATTCATCTCTCACGACACACCATTTTCTTGTGGTGTTCTTGGAGCTGTCTTCTCTATGAATTCCATGCTACGAGCAGTACCCTGTCAAACTCTTTGCTGTGATATTCACCTCATTTACGTACGAAACACTTCAACCTTTCCTGTCTCAATCTCAACCAAAGCTTTCCATTTCTTGAAAGTATCAAATACATAAAATTTATCTGAATACAATAAATCCAAGTTTCTGAATTTGCATCATTAATAAGCCAACATAATAGCAAAGAGCCACCAAGAGATGATACACAGCCGAGGTCCCCATACATCTATGTGCTATAGCTCTAATTTTTTCTCTCTTCTTTTCTTTCCCAACTTTGAAAATTTGACTCTCTTGTTTTCCATAAATGCGATTCTCCATAATCCAAATCAACATTCTTCAAACCGGCAATGAATTTCTTCGAGTGAAGAATCTTCCTCCTTCTCACTCATCTTGTCCAAGGCGTATGATGCCATAATGTTGCATCTCTCCTTTGGAAGTTAAAGCATTAACGATTAGAAATACCATTGCATAAATACAGTGTACCAACCTTTTCGCCTTTTGCTGTTACCGAGGCGCTCCTTTGGTGACCTTCAGTTTATATGTGAAAGTTGTCACATGACCTTCAACACCATCTAACTACCTTATTGAAATCAGATTTTTCTTCAAATGCGGAACATGCCTTACCTCCTTTAATAGCCATTGGTTTCCGATACATTGTTTTACAAAGACATTCCAACAATTTCTGAGGTTTATCATCACCCAAACGGACTTGTCCAAAATCTCCTTGAACATAGTCATGAACATATTTATTATCGGTGTGGCATGGAATGAGGCCCTACGTCTACAACCCAAGAATTAGTAACATTTCGAAGAAAGAATCAAAGCATCTTGTAACACATCACATCACATTTGCTTCATGATTTTTCTTGTTGTGTGTCTCCTTCTTTTCCCTTAAGTCTACGAGTCTTTCTTTAGGTGTCCTTTTGTTGCATTTCCAACACAACATCTTTTGATACAGACTTGGATACGCCTTTCCTTGATTTCTTTGCGATATCACGAGCTCTTTGCTCTTTCCATTCTTCTTCCCCTAGACTGCGCTCGAAAGCATTACGGAGTGTCTCCATGAAGATTTTCCGTTGCATTTTCCTGCTTCAAGAATAACACAGAGCAACATCATCGAGCGCAAGTACTAGATCCGGAAACCCGAGTTACTAATGGCCATAACTAAACCATTCCAAATTTACGGGAAATGAGCACAAAAATAACATAGCTCTAACTTAATCATCAAATTTTACCCCCTCTGAGAACTTAACTAGCGTATTTGTATTAAAATCATTTAAATGATGCATAACGGATCCACCTTGAGCATCTTCATATTAAATAAATGTTTCATAAGAAATACCTTGTTTTGAGTCCAGGGTTTTTCATATAGTTTTCAACACCTTAATCAAACCCTCTGTTGTTGTTTCCTTCGAAATATTAGAGTCTACCGATACCCGCGAACTCGCCGTGTTGAGTGCCTTTCCTGTCGAAATATCCCATTCGTTTTCATATTCGTCGTCTTCTTTGTTTTCCTCTCAATGGTAGGTATAGATCTTTCGATACATATAATCTTCCATCTTCATCTTCCCGCATCGTGAGAGTTTGGAACATTCGTTCTCGACGTTTACCATCTTTCGCCATTATCCCACTCGAACCGGGAACCCTTCTTTCTTTGTGATTTTATCGTAAAATAGACCTTCGGTAGCCGATACTAGTTGTTAGAAAATTAAATATTACGAAGGAAATGAAACACATAAAATATGTGAAAACACAAGCACACAAAACACATAAAACCGAGAGGAACATAGATATACGTACATGGTTCACCCGATTTGAGCTACGTCGCCCACGAACGACCAAACCTTCCTTTAAATATCCAGCAAAATGAAAAGACACAACTACGATGGTTGCTATAATATCCTTTGTTCTCTCCAGTCCTTTGTTCTCACTCCGAGAATACACATACAATACACATCCCATAATAAAATACCCTCATACAAAGCGGTGCCTTCTGGGGAAAACCTTTCAAACTGGCTTGTAACTTCTCTTTGTCATATCATCACCGCTACAATGAATGACCTAGATTGGTACACATCATTTTTTAGCTTCGAGGCGCGCACGAAACCCCCCACGGGGGGGCTCCATAAAATCACAACCACCGGGACCCCCGACATAGTTTAATTTGGGCGGCGTTCCACCCCATTGGGTACATGGGTCCTTGACACAAAATAAACAAGATAATCGGGCTCACACCCATCTTGTAACTGTCGATGCAATTCTAGAATGAAGCCTCCCTCGCAACATTGGGAGGATTTTGGTATCTCGTCACGATCACTCCTATTTGGAGACTAGTAACATCTTCGTTGCACGTTTTGTTTTTGCGAGAAGATCTTCATGATAACTACAACATTTTCTTTGACGGCATGGTCGAACAACGATTCTTGGATTATGAGGGGTTCCCTTGATGTCGACGGTGTCCTGTAGTCGGGCATCTTTACAAAGAATGCCCTCTCATGGGTGGTGTGGCTCCCCTCACCAAAACGATTGTGCATATGGCCACACAAGGCGGCTTGGAATTTGTTTGCTTGACTCTAGTAGTGGATCTGGTGGGTTCCCATTCCCAACCTCGGTGAAGACTCGGTCTTGGCCGGTTGCAAGCTGGGTCTCACAACCATGCGACTACACCTCTCGGACGGACTCGACTCCTATTTCGGTGCTTCTCGCTTCTTCCTGTGTCCTTATTTACTTCTTCATTTTCTAATGTATCTCTGTGCAATACCAATACGGATTCCCTCTGTTCCCTGGTGCGTACGCCCCCCCCCGCCACCTCAATCCGCCCCCCCCACTGCCACCTCACTTCTACGCGACCTCCTCTCCCTATCCTTGTCTTCCCAGCGACTCATCCTCCTCAGGTCATCGCTACTTTCTCCAATCATCTGTATTAATTTCGGACCTTCCTCCCTCGGCATTGGATCGACTCCGGAGCCCTCATCTGCATCGAACCTTTGGGCAAACCATACGCATCTCAAAGGCCATTAGAACGGAAAATTTGGAGGTGAACGATTTTCTCGATCCTCTATTCTTGAGTTCTTATAGTAATAAAACCCGAGGATGAGGTTCCATCATGATTTTTCTATCTTTTAACTACGGTCTAGCCGACCACGTTAACTTGGCTCTTGGGAGACTTCTTAGGAGCTACTCATTGATGCTCTTTTCTTACGAGAGACGTTGGAGGATGGAAATTCCATCACTTTGATGTTATATACACTCCTTGAATTAGTCCTTTGTGACTAATGACACGAGGCAAATCGGGGGTTGTGCGATAGGTGTTAAAAACGAGGCCACTCGAATTCACGAACTATTGGGGCGAGGTGGTTGTCATTGGCACGGATGTTATCAACTATGATTTTCCTCCCTTTCACCACCGATCAATGTCTGGCCCTTGCATTCATAGAGAGACATTTTTGGGACTCCTTGATTATACATCTTCTGCAACATAACAACATCATACTTGGAGGTGGTCTAGCTTTTCCCATTGGCATCTCGGGAGTCTTGGGGCCTGAAACCGTTAGAATCCCCCAATGGATTTCTTCACTAATCAATTAGATTGTTGGACTAATTGACATTGATATGCCTAGGAAGTCTCCTACTTGGAGGAACGGTGTACTAGGGAGGCGGATCTTGTTGAGACTTGATCATTTCCGGTGGGTTGCCATTACTTGATCACTTTACTAGATACGGACAACGGGTAGGTTCGGAAACGGACTATCTCGGTTGCCGATTTCTAGCAGAAGATCGAAGCCCCATGCTCCCTTTAAATTTAATTCGGGATGGCTTCGGGAACCTAAATTCCAAATCATGGTCACGAAGGAGTGACCACTCTACGATTTATTTTGAATTTCGACGGAAGATGCCAGCCCCATGCTCCCTTCAAATTTAATTAGGGATGGCTTGGGAACCTAAATTCCAAATGCTGGTCACGAAGGAGTGGGCTCTTGTAATCAATCCCACGGCGGGGAACCTTCTAGAGTTTTCAATGATAACCTCAAGCGCATCAAAAACTCTCATCATGGGATGGGCTAAACGCAAAAGCACTCGAGGATGAGGAGCTCGGGAAGGGCAGAGTAAATTGTGCGGCTCATTGATCGATTTAGCAGGATTTCGAACTACGGATACGAAGAGCATATGATTGCTGCGGAATTCACTAAAGAATCTATTCTCGGGAAAAGATGAGGAATGGAGACTTAAGTAAGGGCCATTTGGTTGGAAAATCGGAGATGAAAACACAAGTTTAACTTTCAACGAGCGCCAAAGGTAGAAGGATGATCGATACTATTTGAAATCTATGATAATAATGGTTTGTGGCTAAATCATGTAGCTGAACGACTTGGGCATACAACATTCTCAAATCAATACAAAGCGCCAATAAATGTTAACATGCGTGTTATGCACATTGCCGCTCTTTTCTGATTTGTTGACGAGGACCAGTGGATGACCTGTTCTCTGTTACCTTGGGAGAGATTGAGGGTATTAAAATGGTTTAAGGAGGAAAAATCACGAGACCGGATAGATATTGTTAAATTCATATCTATCGTTATTTGATCTTATCAAAAGGAGATCTTCTTCGGGTCATTGAAGCAGAACAATTGATCGTCTTCTGTTATTAACTCCCACTTCATTACAACATTCGAAATTGGATCGCCCATCTACCTTCACTATTTGAGACCTATCTCCATATATAAGCGCATATATAAAATAATCTCCAAAATCATTGAAAATCGCATTAAACCCATCCTCTTTATGCATATATGCAAGGAAAAATTTTCTTTTCTCAGCAAAAAATAGATTCATGAAGCCATTGGTCTTTGCCTGAGAGGCCTTGCATTCCATCGAAACAAAAAAAAATTAAGAGCACCATTAAGAAATTGATCTTGCCAAAGCTTTTGATCGTATTGGTGGAACTTCATTCACCTTATTCTCGGCTCGACAGTTTCCCTCATTCGTTTCATTAATTTGACTATGGTGCATTATGAATGCCACCTTCGTCATACCTCGTAGGGCATCTCTTGTTTTCTTTCTTGTTGGTAGGAGTGTAGGCAAGTTGTCCCACTCTCCACCGCTCCTCTTACTCCTTGTTATGGAAGGTCTCTCTTGCTCTTATGAGCGGCAAAAGGAAAATGGTAGTATTCATGGAATTCAATTAAATGAATTTGTTGCGTGACTCATTTATTATTTTTTGACGATGTCATTATGTTCTTGGATGAAAACGTATCGGATAGCTTTCATTTTGAAATCATCTTAAAAAATTTTGCAATGCCATGGGATGGTTGCCAACAACATAAATTCTATCATCATTATGTCTCATTGTTCGGCAATTGAAATTGGGCATGCTGTGTGTTTCTTCCGATCGAGCGCGAATCATCGAGGAGGGCTTAAAATATCTTGGCTTTCACCTTAAGCCAAATAACTATCAAATAAATGATTGGGCCCCGGATGATCACCAAGGGTGGAGCACGATGTCACTATCTGAGTCAAAGATGGCTCTCGAGGGCGGGTGAATTGGTTTTAATTAAATCGGTCTTGGAATTCATCCTGTCTGTTGGATGTCCTAGCTTGGCTTCTAAAGGGGTTACCAACGAACTCAACAAATCTGCGGACAATTCCTCTAGAGGGTTTATTGGAAACACATGTTTTCTTGGGTGGCACAGGGATTATCACCAAGCCAAAGGTTAGGGGGGGTTGAGACTCAATAATCTCCTTATTCTCTCGTACCCTCCTTTGCAAAATTAGGTTGGCACATCATCGCGAGGTCGAGTCTTTGGAAAGAGGTGATTGTCTCCAAATATATCGCTCCCCTTTCCACTTTAGACTGGATTAGAGGCAAAATAATCATTGTCTGAAGTTCCTTGATGTATAGGCCATTACCTAAGTATATCCATCTAATTCGGTAGGTTTTCTTGGCACATCGGATCGGGCACTATGGTCCATTTGGGTGCGGACTCTTGGTCGGCCATTAGTCGGGATTACAAGCTAACATAGGACATTATTCATCATTTGGCCCAAGCCGGATATCTCTATCTATCACGGAGTTGATGACCCCGAGCAAGTACTTGAGGTGCCGCTAAAACTGTTGTCAACTTAGGATCTTCATATTCCTATAGGTATTGTCCGTTAACAAATTGTTTCATTAGGGGCATTACGGAGCCTCTCACATTAGGCTCACTAATCAAGATAACGAACTATTGTGGGCTCTCTCTCCTGGTCAAATATTCTTCAAAAGCGGGTTATATCACTCTACGTTCGACTATGAAACACCCATCGAAACAATGGTGGTGGCACTCAATACGGAAATTGTAGGCTCCTCACAAAACTCGCTTACTTGTGTGGTGTATTCTTAATAGTACATTCCTACTATTGAAAATCTTCACAAATGTATTGTTCATGGTCCATCTCGATTTCTTTGTGTCTTTCTTAGGGCGAATGTCAACATATTTTCTCGATTGCCCTATCGTCGGTGATTTATGGCGCTGCTACTCACTCTAGGATGCACCTTTAACACAGCACGACACATCCATTTTACCACGGCTTGGACCAAGTGGTGGCACATCTTTGCGCTTTGTCTAAAATTCGAAACTTACCCTTGTTAATTTCTCGGGGGATACGGGACGATCAAGAAACCGTATCACCTTTGATGAGGTGCACTGTAATATGGGACCACATTAGCTCCTTCATCATTTCTTCTTATCGACTCATTCACGATGCTCAACACACCACCTTGCAAGAGAATTGTCCCCAAGTTATACGATCACTCATACCCTGGGAATATTTCGACGGAGCATCAAACAATCATGGGTAGAAATTGAGAGAGGTGTTGTTTTACTTCATTTATACACCACTCATTTTATTTCACCTTAAGATGGAGTGGAGCAGGGACTAAATTTTTTTAAGACTCCTCAACCTTTGGCTTCTCCTACTTTGCGTGAACAAGGATGCAACGGACTTCAGATATTTGGAGACTCTCAAATAATCATTAATTGGTTCAATTCTATGTCACGGTGCCATTCACACACACTTGCCCATTATTGGGAAGGTGCATCAACTGAAATCTTTATTTGACACTATCTACGTCACTCCCATATTTATGAGAGGAACCAAGTGGCGGAAAAACTTTCCAAAGAAGCATCACTAGAATGGGGTAGGTGGATTGTTATGGAGCATGATGGGGCGCGGTGTTCCAATTTTATCACTTGACCTTTCGTAGATGACTTACAAAGGATATGGGAAAATCACTCCTTGTTGCAATTTTTGTTCTTATTTTTTGGCGGTATTGTCATGCCATGTATTAATGATACTCTATATCTCAGCTTATTTATATCGCACTACCATGTATTTCTATACATATTTGTGATTAGTTTTAGGTTTTCTCTATTTTTAGCTGTATACGACTATTTTTCCTCTTCGGAGATGATATTGAAACCATGGACATCAATTTGGTTTATATGTAAGAATGTAACATGGAATTTTCTTTCATATAATGAAAAATTATGACTTTTTACGGGAAAAAAGCAATCAATTTTATTCACAATATGACCAGAGAATGCATTTGTGTTTATAGTCTATGGCCTAATTTTTCCTTTTTGGAAGAAAAAAATATTTATTTCATGATGACCAAGAATTGAATGTGAGTTCGTTTCTTAGTACTCTTAAATGTGATAACGAAAAAAAAATTCTCCATTAAAGAAAAAAAAAATTTATAAATATTGTCAAGTTTCATGAATTTGTATATTCAAGATCGAAACGGTGATTTTCCTATCCATTGAATTTATATATAGTTTAATCGTGATGAGGATAATCAAATATAATAGATAATTTATGTAGCGAAAAATTATTACCTCATATTGTTGAAATACCTCATAAATCAATATTTTAGACCTAGTTGAAGGCTATATGTAACCATTTATTTACAACAACGCTTCTATGTTATACTAATTGGAATTTTTAATCATAAAAAGTTTTATTTGTTGTGTGGGGTGAAGATATACAAAAGAAGTACGAAGGAGGTGAAAATATGTGGAAGTCTATGTATACGAAGGAGGGACATGTAAAGGGATATACACCTTTCACAAAACACTTCTTGCACTAGATCTCAATCAAACATGGGAAAAGAAACATGGCATAGATCGGATGTATGCAACAAGTTTGTGGAGGCGAAATTCTTTACGGTGCGGGAGTGTTTATATTTCCAATTCCATTTATATATAAACAAAGTGAACGATATTAGCCTTTCTCATTTGTTAATTTATATAGCCATATGGCCCTCCACTTGAAAAATCTTATTAACACTAACATTGGTGAAAGTAAGGATGTGTGGAAATAAGGCATGTGCATAGATAACATATATGAGTTAAAGGCGTGCGGAGGGGAATTTGCATCGATGTGCGAAAGTGGAAAGATATAGACACCTTCCTCATCTGCGATATTTTTAGAATTTGACTAAATATTCTACACATATGTATTTGATTATAGACCCAACCACCTGGGGAGTCTTGCCCTATAAAATGAAAGTATGCATTTGTTTCTCCAAGTAAGGGATGTGCAAAATAATACATGTGTGAAGCTATGGGATATATGAGTTAAAGGTGTCGAACCAATATGTGTGCAAAGATAAAGTGCATATGTGAACAACACATATTTCATGTGCGAAGGAAAAAAAGGTAAGCTTTACGGCTTTGCAAGCAGGAACAAATATGGAGATCGATTTATAATTTAATTTGGTAAGTGTTGTCCATGATGGAAATGTGCATAGAGAAATGTGTACGAAAGTGGAAAATTAGGTGTGTGCGGAAACGAAGTGCCCGGCGAGGTGTAGGTGCACGAAGTTTGCGGATATGAGAATGTGTGCGACCATGCAGTGAGTATGTGTAGCGAAGGAAAGATTTATTTTTGCACGAGAATGTGCGGGGCCAAATACTGTCACGGAAAAAACTCATGTGACAAGCTAAATTCTATGAAAAATAAACAATAAACACGATGTAAATCATGTTTTGAATTAAAGAAATTAACCATCATTTTGACCCCTTCACAATTGCAAAGCATAGAGGAATTTGGTCTTACACCTAATTGATGCATGCAACACAAACATGAATGTAAAGTGTAGTAAATTCGGTTTAAATTGACATGAATTTCTTATTTACAAAATTTAGATCATTATAATCATTAACATAACATTAGATATAATATAAAATCATATCCTCCAAAAATTATATAAAACATTACCTTAGAAATCTTCATAAAATTGGTGAATGGAATCAAATTAGAACATAGTAATCATTCTTTGTGCACAAGAAGTCTTGAACAATAACCAAAATAATTCTGGGTAACAAGAATTATATCAGTTAAAATGTCAATCATCGTAGCTACTATGATTAAAATAAATAATCTGAGATATATGATCTCAAGATAAACAGTGTTGTCGAATGTTTATTTTCTATTTGATCAATATGAGAATATTAGATATAATATAAAATATAAAGTATAACCTAGAAAACACATGCAAAACATTATATCAAAATTGTCCACAAAAAATTAGTGAAAAAACCTAGAATTGGAACAAAGTAATCATTCTTTATTCTTGAGAGGTCTTGAGCGGTAACCAACAGAGTTACAATAACAAGAAATATGTATCGATTCAAATGTCAATCATGTGAAGTTACGATTAAAATAAATACTAAAAATGGAATAGATATAAAGTCCAAAAATATTGTTGAATGTTCATTTTCATTACGATCAATAACAAAACATTAGATATAATATAAAATCTCAACATCATTTTAGAAGCTTGCTGCAAAGACATTGTTTTATAATTTTCACAAAATTGGTAAAACGAGGCTCAAAAATTTGAAAAAAAGTAATCGGTCGTTGTGATTGAGAAGTCTTGAACAATAGTCAACATAGTTATAGTAACAAGAGAATTGTTATCCATATTCAAATTCCAACCATCATAGATATTATTAAAATAAATATTATAGATGGAACAAATATACGAATCCAAATTTGTTATTGAATGTTCTTTTCATTATGATGAATTATAGAACATTATATATAATATAAAAATATCAAAACATATCCTCGAAAACTATGTTCCGAGTAATGTTTTGGAAGACTCTGTAGAACTTAGACCTATACGATAAATTATATGAAAAACATTATCTACCGAATTCTTCACAAAATTGGTAAACATACTCGGAATTGAAATTTGGAGATAATCGGAAGATTATTTTCATTGTGATCAATTACGAACGTTGGATATAATATAAAATCTCAAAGCATATCCTCGAAAATTTATGTTCAATTAATGTTTTTGGACAACGCCAAAGAATTTAGACCTATACGAGGTATTAATATAAAGCACTATCACTAAATTATTTACAAAGTTTGGTAAACAAATGCATAAATTGAATAGAGTAATAAGAATTGGAACTATAATTGAAGAATTTTCATCCCCGATTTACGGTGATCAATATTTTCTATCCCGAGAGGTTTCTTATATTGGTAATGGGAATCTTCTGGTGCCTCATATCAACAACTCATTCACTAGGTCATTATGGCATGTTCTATCTTTAACTATCCTGCATTTCAAAAATGGCGATAATTGTTCTTTAATAAATTAATTACATGTAATAAATGATCATTTATCTACCAAAACAAGGGTATCTTGGGAGAAGGAAGAAATGCAGATGAAAGGCAATATGATTTTTATTTTGTGTGTCAATTTGTCTATGATCCTCTAAGTTGACCTATGGCTTGAGGTTATGACCCAAAGACATATGTAAGTCTAATTTATGGGACTAAATTATATAGCATGTATTTAATTGTCAATTCGAATGATAGACTTATAAACACGCCATATATGGACCTTAGATATAGTTAGTTCGAGAAGTCATTGTTTAGGATTTGGGCTTCAGAAATGTGATGGTATAACCAAACATCTATTTTAAAGAGAAAGTAAGGCATGTAAAGAAAGCATTCATATTTACTGTGAAATCATGCGAAGAAAAACATTCAAATTTACTCTATGGAAGCATGGAAATGATTGGTCAATGTAATTAGTCTATTTTATAAGATGGAGAAAGAGCTATACTCTAAGAGTCTGAAATTATCCTTCCACATTCATACATAATAACATTTCCCAGTAGCTATGAAAGCATGATGAAATGTAAATATGAAATCATATAAATTTAATCCTGAAAGCCTTGTGAAAGTGAATCTTGATATAATCCAATCCTAGCTCATGGAGAAAGAGCTCTACTCTAAGAGTCCATGGTATCTTCACATACAAACTAGTTAAAGAATCATAAATCAATATTCACAAACTGAAACATGGCCATAAAAAAAAGTTCATAATGAAAACATGTACAAATATTTAGGTAAAGAAGAATAAACATGCATAATTGAAACTAGCATATTCACAATTATAAACATTATTCAACAATAAAGTGCGCCAGCTCATAACGAGGGCCCTCCCATCTTGCCTGGTACACCTTTAACACAATCATCCACAACAATATATTCAAATCATATGATGCCACGAAAATGAGAGAGAAAGTTTTCAATCTTCGATTATCTTTAGAAAGTAATAATCTCCACCATCTTGAGTAGCTACTAAGCCGAGAGAGCCTTTTTTAAATAGACCAAATCATAACAAGAAAGCTAAAAAAGGTTTTAACAACTAATAATTATCTTTAATCCACCTTACAAGGGTTGAATTAATGGGTTAGTTATGGAAATATAGGCGAATCCCATAAAATCGTAAAATTGCCCATTTTGGGATTTTACGGCCCGATGGGTCAAGTTTGACGAGTGTTGGCCGGCACTAATCCATTTGATTTGATTCGATACAATAGGTTTCCTTCCATATTTGGTTCCCATAGTTTAAATATATGCAACCAGTTTTTGAGCCAGTGTCTAGAAACCATTACTTTGAGCGAGGCATTACAAGCTTTCATTTCATCAAATTTAATTCTAATGCTCAATTTTGTCAAAATTACTAAAATAATTCAAATACATAGTTTGAATACCTCGATGTGTATGAAATAAGAAAAATGAGGTGGATAAGGTGATAAAGTGGTGAGAAAAGATGATAAATGATGAAATATGTGTGTAAAAAAAAGCCAAAATGGGAGACTAACAACATACAAGCCGTCGAAAGTCACTGGGGATCACACCCGACCTGGGCACACCAGCCCTTGCTTACTATATTTTTAGCATGTGTACCCCTATCACAGCACGACCAGCCTTGGGGTTTGATCTGGGTCGACTTTACGATGAAGCCCATCCTGTTGGGTGTGCTAGTGGGACTTGACGATGAAAGGCATTATGTTACTAAACTTACATTTAGATATTAAGCCATTTAAATTTTTTTTGGTGTAGAAACTAATGTTTGATTGCCTACCCCGGATGCGAGTGACGACGGTGTGCATGACAACCACCTGCTCACGCTCGAAGTGTGAAGATGTACGAGCGCTGGGTCCTCACTCGATGTGGAACCTCGCTACAGCAACATCTGCATGAGATGATAGAGATAAAGGAGCATAGTGGGACACGCTTGGACAACATCACCCCCTCCAATTACCTCTCGGCGCAATCATTCGGAATGATCACCTCGATTGACACGCCCGATCGTATAACTCTTCACACGTGTCTGCGGTGAAAACCATAACGGCCACTTGTTGCGTGCGAACTATGATAATGCTGTTCTCTTTGCATGTGTCACAGGCCTATTCGAGAGCCCTCGTAAAGAGACATATAGTGTTCACCTCAAGGTTTATTTTTGTTACAATTCTTTCCCTCCCCGTGCCTCGTATACCATGTAGCCTCCCCCCTGGTACATGCTAGTAAATTCACAGAGCTCGCCCCCCACATTGTGCACCTCACCCTCCTCCATCACCGCCCCGGCCAGGTTCGCAAGCACAGGGGCACCATTCATCCTTCACCCCTTGCCACTCATTCCCCTCCTACACGTGCGCCCCTCTAGCCACTTGCACCTTGCTACGCACCATCTCCCTCACTATCGTGCATTCCCATTTCTTAACGTCTCCCTGCGCGGTCGACCATGACACCTAGGCTACGACGAAGAACCATCCCGGGGAGGTCGGAGAGGTGTGCTCATGAAACGCTACCCGGGGGGCGGTCGTACGGAATCTGTTGGGGGCTCCTCCTTGAGCATTCACACTAGGCTCCTCGGAGCCTCAAATTTGATCGGGAGGAGGCCCTCACGGGTTTCTGAGAGGGTGAAGTGGACCTAGAAAGTCACTATTGTGCAAGGAAGCACCTTGCCATGTGATCGACCTCTTCTGGCTCAAGAAGATGAGGGTGAGGACACACATGTTTGAATTATGGATTCATAAGGTACTGGACGCACGTTCGAGATGCATAATACCGATGGATCCCATCCCTCGTGCCATAGGTCTTTCGCCCGCACGTCACCACCGCTAAGAGAGCTGCGTACGAGGGCATACACCTTTCCCATAGTGGAGGAAGATTGAGGTGATGATGATGAAGTTGAAGACTATGACACGTAACACCTTAGCTCTTCCTTGTTTTTTTATTCTTTCTATTACCACGAATTTATATTCTCCTTTAATTATACATCACATTTTGTAATTTTTTTGTTTCATGTATGCCTTTCTAATTTGGTTTCCTCCAGGCGACCTTATCTCTTGCGGGGTTGGGATTGGTTAAGCGCAACTTTGACTCAGCTGTAGCATATGTATTGTTCATTTTTCAAATTAATATAGATTTGCCTCATTTACCAAAAAAAAAATGTTTGGTTCCTAAATCACTTATCAGAGTACGACTCTACTTAATCACAAAAGTAAATGCATTTTGTCCTAATGGAGGCTGGTTAGACTCTCGTGAACCATAATGTGAAAATATGCCACTGCGGAAAAATAAGAAACTACATATAGAATTAGCTTATTTCATGGTAACACAACCAAGAAACATGAATAATTAAACACTAGTAAACAAAAAGATGAAAGTTCCAATATTTAAGAACACTCACAATATGTGAAAGCATAGATCGTGGTTGCTTGATTTTCGATTGTCTTTCAGTTCATGATTTCTTTAAAGAATTTTGCACTTTAACTTGAATAAAATATTTCATCGGAGGAATTGTAATATCCATTTGAAAAATTCATTGGATATCTCTTCCTCAATTTCCACCAGCCTCTTATTGCAATTATGTAGCCAAAGAATACTTTTTGTTCGTTAACACTATCGATTTTATTATCCATTTTCTAATTTCCTCTATAGTAGAATCAATTATACTATATAAATTTGTATCCTTTGACTATTTTAGCTTCTCCAATTCATCCATTAAGCGTATCTCTCGAAATTAATCCAAAATTGCATGTGATGCATGGACCATTTATATCTGAACAATTTATAATTCCTTGAGAAAGGAATCAATTGTTCTACTATCTATGTTGTCACATTAAATAATGTTTCTAGTGTCACGATTCTCTTAAACCATCCAAATTTGACCTACTTGATTGATTAAATAGGATTCCTTGGTTTTTTTCTCTAGATGAAATTAAATCGGTTTACCCTCGAATCACCAACCCTTGTGAAAAATCACTTAATTCTATGTGCTAAATGTCACGTACCGAAAGTTTCTAATCATGCATGTTAAATAATTTCCATCTTTCGGATATATTCTTGATAATATATGATTTCATTGTGATAAAGAGGTTGGTGGGTTTATTAAATCTATAGGGGTGTACCGGGGGTATAAATTTCCAATGTCGGTGCTCGTATTTCCAATGGAGTCATTATGAAAAGGACTTGATTTAAGAACATCTTCTAAGCTCTTTTTATTCTTGCTTTTAGTCTCGATTTTTTTGCTTCTTGTTCAATAATATATTGTGCAAGTGTATGTCATATATTAGCTTGGTAAAAATTTTATAGTCCCCATGGCTCTAACCCCAAAAAAATTAACGTCCATTTCTGCTTGATCTAATAACATTTTTATTATGAACCTTTACTTTTCAATTCTCAATTTTTCATATACGTAGTAGTTTGAATTTTACAATGTGATATGTCGGTCATTGAAAGTAGTGACCTTTGGCGGGTTTGCTCCATTATTTTTAATTTTTATGGTAAACGATCACTAACCCAACTAGGTGGTGCAACGTTGTCGACTTCCACATCCATAGATTCTTCAATGCTTCCTATTTTGAGGGGAATTTTGGAATTTTTTGTGTTATCACTCCGCCATATTTCTAAGGTACGAAGAAGAAATCCCAACGGTAACCACGGACCAATATTTGAAACGGTGTCTAGCCCTGCAAGCTGAGCTCTCTCCACAAGGTCACGGCGAGAGGTGACTGGAAATTAGGGTTTTAGGCTGGGTGTGAAATGCGGAGAAGGGTTTGATTTTATTTGTTGAGTTGCGGGATGGATATTAAGTCAAAGAAGCTAGGTCGGGGAAAATAGGATTAGGGTTGTGAAGATTAAATAGGGGAAGGTAGGTATAAAAGGCTAGCACATTAGGGTTCTTGGGATGGAATGATTCGAACGGTGAGGAGATAAAGATCATAAAGATGAATTATTCTAAACTGAAAGAAAGATAGATAGACTATAGCTTTCCCAAAACGAACATGTGAGATGAATTATGTTTTGTAACTTGAAAGTAATCATACAATAAAAATTCAATGAATTATGAAGATAATACATTCAAACATAATGAGACATAAGAATAAATAATGGTAGAGAACCATACCATAGGTATCCCAAAGAAATAGCTACAACACTTTTATTAAGATGCTACCAAAATGATTACAATGAAGTCCTAAATTGATATGCCAACATTCAACTGATTCCAACCCTGTGAAATGACCGAAAAACTACATGATAGACCGTAAAACAAACTCCCCTTTCAGCCTTAGGGTCGAATCCATGAGAGAGGAGAAATTCCACCAAAAACTGAGCTGAAATATGAGTAACGGAGGTCAAGTGACCATCCCTAACTTTTGTGAGCGATTCATTACACCTCATTGAGTTCATTACCTAATGTATTTACCTAGGTAACAATAAAACCACCATAATTACATTTACATCATTTATTTACAAAGGTAAAAACATGATTCCCAAGATAAAAGTCAATTTGCAAAAAACTCGAGAAAAATCAAAAAATTGTCAAACGCGCCATCCTTTGCCAAATACGCCATCCTTTGTTAAAACACACCATCCACTGTTGCAACACTTATTTTAAGTGCCTTCGATTGTCCAAATTGGGCTTAAGATGGCTGAATTGGAAAGCACATCTGGTCTAATTTCCAAATATGCCTTCTTTGCATAATGGAATTGATTTTTCCACCTTAAAATATTGATTCTCCTAAGGCGGTCAGCGCATGGGCAAAAAAGTGGGGCGAACATTGATTTTTTGAGTGTTTTTCCACCTTTTCAACTACATTTGTGCAGAAAAGGCTATAAAAGTGGTTTTCATGTATTCATCATTATGCATATTAAAGTGGTCTTCTTTTTGCCAAAAAGTGCCTCAAAAAATAGTGCAATGCCTAGGGTATTGCGTGTTCGACGTGATCGGGTTGTCATGAGACTATCTGGGTTTGCAAAAAATCACAAAACTTCAAAATTTAACCCAAAACTTCTAAAAATTTGATAGTTTTGATGTTGATGATGTGTTCAAACTTGAATTTGAGCTTGACCAATGTGTAAAGCCTTCTTTCCTCTTCTTGCATGGTCAAAGCCTCAATTTTTGCATTGCCTCTTTGAGCTTGGCCCTTGAAATTTGTCTCTTTTGGCATAATTATTTGCCATCCTTCTTTGAATCTCATTGTCTTTATTTGCCTTGTCTAGGAGATTTTCAGAATCTTTGGTTGACCACATCTGACCAATATCGATATTCATTGATCATGGTGGCAAGTTGTTCATTCAATATCGATTGGCTTACCAAGTTTGCTTCTCTTTTCTTGTCTGGTTCTAGAGCTCTTTAGGCCCTCTAGTCCTAGACGCTTTGTCTTATTATCCATTCTTCTATTTCATCGATCCACCATATGTTTCTAGTGCCTCTTCAAGCAATAATTTATCTTTTCTTGCCTCTCTTTTGAGCTTTCATGTACTTCACTTCATCGAAAAAGTGCTTTATCTTGACCTACTTGTTCTCCACCACTCCGAAAGTCGATGAAAAATTTAGACTTTGTCAATATTAGTTTGAAGCTCTCTAATATTAGCCTCTTTTCCTTGATGATTATCTTAATCTCCTCATCATCATCATGCTCATCTAGGTCAACAAGTTCAAAATCATTTTATGTCTCATGTGGAGTACTCCTCCTCATGTGATTACGAATATTTACCCTCTTTGTCATCTTTTGCTTCCCGCTTTTCTGCTACCTACTTTGTCGTGTGAAGAAAAGACCCCTCCCACAATTTGTGGGAAAATATTTTCATGTGACCTCTTTGGTATGTTTTTTTCCAATATCTTTATCTCAACCTACTTAGTCTTTTGAGCTCACTAATTTCAACTACGCTGGGTGATCCCGGTCTCAATGTGGGATGGAGATGATGGTGGTGAAATATAGATAGAAGGAGATTGATGCGATGATGATGCATGGTATGGGTTGAGATGGAGGAATTGATGTGGAAGGATGAGATGATAGAAAGTACTTGTTCCAGAATAAATTGCGATGAAGTGAATATCATTAGCTGTAGGAGTACCTCCATGGAAATTTTCAATTTATTGAGGTGATGGAGGACTATGCTTTTGATGAGGGAGTGGTGAAAATACTTTGCATTTGGTGGTCATAATCTCTCTTTTGGGAAATAAATTCCATATTTTCAATGCTATGGAAGATAAAATAAGGTATGTTGAGCATCTTAACCCTTGTGAAGTGCATAAGTAGTCATATGTGATAGGTATAAAGTCTAGAAGAACCTACCTTCACAAGAAAAGTATTTCATGATGATTTTCATCATGGAGCATATCTCTCAGGAGGTAGAGAAAGGAAAAATCATCATCTTCCTTTCATTATTGTATCTGGAGTTTAAGGTATGGCTCATCGTATACATCCTCCAAGTCTGTTTGCTTGAACCATTTTTCCCCAACATTCAAGATTCCGGTGGCGGCCCCAGTGTGATGGCAATGGACAAGTGAAAGTGACACCAACAAGGGTTACCTAGTTGTCATGGAGATTGGATATGAATAATCGTCGACATAGGATGATGTTGGGCCCTTTTTGCACTTTTCTCACGGAAATTCAACCGGCTTGTACTTAAAACATGTCACGGTTATGGGAGATTCCATGAGTTCCACGATATTTGTTGGCTCAATTCTAAGTATTCTCCCGCCTTTGTGACTTCTTCTCCTTTCTTTATTCTCCCTGCTTTGTAGTTTCTATTATTTTCTTCTTATAGGTGTCTTAGTATTAAACCTAGGGAGATGTGATGATAATGCAATGTAGGTAAAGGTAGTGGTGAATAGTGTGAGGAAATTTAGGGAAGTTGGGGGAAGGGATTTTTATTTGAGGGAGGTGACGGGGGTAGGAATGATGAGGGTGGAATAGGGAATTTTATTACAATTTGTGGTTTGTAAGCCTAAACAAGTGAGTAGCCTATGGTTTGGGGTTTGGGGATGTAGAAGGTTTGAGGAAAGGGGATTGTGTGATAGAGGGTTGAAATAGGAATAACAATGGTAAGGAAAGGAATGTGGGGTTTGGGAATGAAATTAGAAGTAAGTGGGAATTGAGAGTAGACAAGGGTTTTAAAAGCAAGTAAGACACCAAATCTTTCACAGCAAAGAAAAACACCACAAAATCGATTTCAAGAGGAGAGGAATGATGGAGTGAACCTTTACTTGCTAACAGAGGTAGAATACACTTTTGTTGAAGATTGAAGGTCGTGTGATGATATTTGGATGGTGTTCTATATTTTGTTGTATAAATCGAGAAAACATGCAACGAATGAGCAAACACGCAACACAAATAGAAAATGTGCATCGGACGGAAAACATGCGAGCGCGAGAAAATGTGCGGCGCATAGAGTATGCCTGCTTATTTGTTTTCAAAACAACTTTCGAGTGCCTTCGAGTCAAAATTCAGTTCATGATAGCTCATTAGAAATATATTGGATACACAATGGACCTGTCGAGAACAAAGAATTATCAGTATAGCCCCTCAAAAATCAATTCTCCCATTGTTGGTGGTAGTACGAATGGGGGTGCAAAAATGCGAGTGTGCTTTTGCGAAACTTTTGGAGACCTTCTCAACTCCAAATTGAGCTCGGTATAACTCATTGAAAATATCACTCTATATAGTTGTCATTTGACTCATCGAAGCTAGTCATTGGGACATTCCATCTAGGAGAAAACTTGATTTTCCCAGGTCCTCCAAGTGCGGCAACTCTCTTGTGGCACTGTATTTTTGACATTTCTCCAAAACCATGACACCTATGTAAAAAATAGAAGAGTTTTTTCTTCATTGGCCTATGATGGACAAAAAGTCTCTCAATTTTGTCAAATTCATCTTTTGGTCAAAAACACAGTTTGAATAAAAATGGTGGTTTGTGTGTCGATGATTTTGTCCCCTTAGATGACTTCTTCAAAAATAGGAGACATTATTTTTATGAGTTGGAATAGCCTCAAAATTTTGAAATGACCTCCCCTTATGCCTCCTCTTCTTAGATGTCTACGGTTCCATGATAAACCCTAGCCTCAAATTGGGAGGAAATTAGGGTTTGATGCTTGTGGAAAATGATGATTTAGGGAACCCTTGGAAAAAGACAACTCCCTTTGGCATTATCTTATGTACAGAAATTTTACCCTTTCACTTGACTATTTCTGTGACAAAATGATCTTTTGATGATCTTTGAGAACTTTTTGAATTTGACTTTTTGGTTCTTTGGCATGTTTGGAACAACGAGTTTGCGGCTTGGGATGATGAACTTATTAAATTTAAATGACATAAAATTACATAATGGAAATATAAAAATTAAATGTTGAAAGCAAAGAGAAATTTTCTTTACAAAGTCATCTTCACATATGGTGAAAGAGAATTTTATTGCATCACCCTTTACTTGTTGGTAGTATGCAATGGAATGGAGCTTATTGAATCCTAAAAACCCTAATGAATTAGTGAAACCACAGAAAACCCTAAAATGCCTAATGAGACCTTGAAGGACTTAATTTCAATATGACATGACTGACATTGTAGCATGATGACATTAACTACGAATGATCTACGGTCAGCAAGGTATGAAAATATGCCGGCAAGTAATCAAATTTGAGGAAGAGTGATGTTTTTGGACTAGGGCTACCATCGGTGACTAAATTTTTGCATGACTTGGTGGAATGATAAAAATTTAGTGGGACTCTGGAAATGTTATGAAAAATGTGGTACGATCACTTATGGTAGTATGCAAAAATTGTACTAACATTAGCCTTATTGGGGATGATGGCTACGAAAGAGGTGTCGAGAACCACAAAACTGCGGATTTTGCGGATCAATGCCTTATCCATTGGGCCAATACGATTAGTAAACTAAGAAACATAGCCAAACATGATAACTCGGATGAAATAGACTGACTCAGAAACAAACTCAAATTGACTTAAAAAAAGACTCAAAACTAACTTACTTAATTTGAAACACACCTAACAAACTCGGAATTGAGCTTATTCAACAAAAGATGCTCGAATTGAGCTTATTCAACAAAACCTACTCCTATTTGATCCAAATTTCATTACACGATCGAGTGAAATGGAATACTTGATACAACCATATGTAAGCATTTTGGTTGTTTGAATTCTCCCGCAGTGCTGCTTGTGAGCAAGAAGAGAACTGCGAAAGGCAACTCCCATGAAAACTTGTCAACACATTGAATCTTAATGAAATTAAAAGCATAAGCCCATCGGTGACCTCAAAGAATTCTTCAAAAATGATCTTCATAGGAATACATATTGATTTCCGGCCCATTTAATTCATTACTTCTCTACTTTAGGTAGTTTTTGTACCTTGATTTTAAAATTTTCCCAACTTGTCATGCTATTCCTTTGATAGCGCATCAAGTTGACAAAAAAAGGATCCTGAAACTCGTGAATAACTAATTTTTTCTAATTATCAACAACAAACAAGAATCTTGCTTCATTACTCACAGTATATTTGCAAATCTTTGTATGAGCTTTGTGTTGAGACTCTTGTTCGACGAGACAATAAGCTGGTTGTCGGATCAGGTTTATATGAACACTCTTTTCGAGGCTCTGATTCGCTGTTGGAGAAGGACTTTTCTTGCATGAATGTCATCCCAAAAATCAACTATATGATCTTGAAAATCTTGAAAATAATGTTGGAACCTATTTTCATTAGTTCTAATGAAAAAGAATTTGCACTTGACTTTCTACGAGTGCTCATCCTTTTCTTTAGAGATATTATGAAAATTTTCCTTTAAAAAATGAAATGCTTTAAAACATAGTAGTACGCGGAATCATCTTGCATCATTTGATCATATGTTTCAACTTCCAAGCCTTGATCGCAATTTTACACATTCAATGGCATTCGGGAAATTTGCAAATATGGATCTAAAGATTCTTGATCGAGGATTTCATTGCCCTTTTTGATTGTCGAATCAAAACTTAATGACATTGATTTCTAATTGCATGAAAGTTGTCTTGATAAAGCTGAAACAAAGAAGCCAAAACAAGAGGCAAGATCATTCACTTACTTCCGAGTTTTCCGCACTTTCCTCCTCACGCCGCCGCTTATGTACATCGGTTGATCACTATATTGAGCTGCTTTGGCCCAGAACTTCCTCCTCCTGAACTAGATGTTGATTCGATCCACGAATTAGCTTTTGTTTGGAGAACATAATTTAGTCATATTCATCATACTTAGGAAAATCATCGAAAAGGAAGAACGTCATCAAACATACACATTGGATCATGATTGTTTTCTCCTTGGATTGATCTACAAATCCATTTACGATACATGGTAGGCGGGATTAGCGAGAAAAAGTGTTTAAAGACCATAACTTCTTCTTCTACAATAAGTGAGACATGGTGATCTTGAATGGAAAATTCATCTCTCATAGTGACCTTTTGCATCATTTCCTCTCTTGTGCCACCAAAATGTTGAGATCTACCTCTCTGAAGATGCCAAAATTGCTCTCGATATTCTCCCTTTCTTCTTATTCAACATTTCTTCGATAGCAGTTAGCCTCTCTGGATACTTGCAGTTGCATCTCTTTAATTGTTGCGAGGTTCCTTTCTCTCGGTGAAACTCCATTTCCGGATCAAAGGCATCGTGTGTAAGAGTTGAGCCGGGGAGGAGGTATTATATTAGCGGTATCAAACGATAGACTTGATTGAATCGGCGGAAAACGGTTGTACTATCTCCTGATATCTTTTAGGCGGTTATACTTTTCTAAAATCGGGAAAGGGTTTTCTTTGACAACCCACTTGTCGAGGAAATCTTTGAAAAACTAATGGAAATGGGGATGCTCGCGGCAAGGAAATTTTGAACCAAATCTTGACTGCCTTGCGAAGAGAAAGAAAATAGCACGATACTAACATCCTCTTCATCAACTTCAAAAGGTCGGGAAAGTCCCAAAGTTATGCATATGTTTCTCGGCGGTGATGTTGTCATATTCACCATCAAACCTCATGAGATATAGGTAGTGACTTTTAGAGGCACGGAGTATAGGAGGGTAAGATGAGTGGTTTATATCTATCTATAATTTTGCAGGTGTAGGAGTATGTACAAAAGATGTAGGATCAGTCTTGATCTCTTGAGGTTCATCAATTTGAATATGGTCATCATATGATTTGGAAAAAGGGTTAGGACCAAGATCAAAGGCATACGAGAAATTTGTATTGACAACCTTTAAGGGAGAGGAATCTAGCAAAGTTCCAGGATCTTTTCTCAAACATAATATACCTTGGAAAATTCCTGGACATTCTCAGGAGAAAGAAGAAATATTTCATGATAAATAACATGATGTGTCTTCGGTAAGTGAAAAGTTGAATGCACGATCTTCCCATGTTGTCCTTTCGTATTTCTTGACAAGTTTCATCCTCCGGTGGAGTCTTTAGATTTGATTTCGAAACTAATTTGGGGTAGCAGGTGAATGGTACGGCCTTAGTGTGTCCAAATGATTTTCACCATCACGATTAGATCTAAAATTTGTTGTTCTTTCCCATGGAGGTCGATCTTTTGCGTTCCTCGGTAATGACGCAGTATGTTATCACTCCATAAAAATTTCTAAGGCTAAAGAATAAATCCCAATGAGGTAACACGGACCAATCTTTTGGCTTGGTATCTAGCCCTACCAAACCAGAGGCTCTCATAAAGATGTAGCAGAGGGATGGATAAATTAGGGTTTTAGGATAGGTTTGAAATGCGAAGGGGTTTGATTTGATTTGATTGCAGGTTGCGAGGATGAGGATGTTAGTTCAAAGAGGCTAGGTCGAGGCAAATAGGATTAGGGTTGCGGAGATTCAATGGGTAAATATAGGTAAAGGCTATCACATTAGGGCTCTTTGGATGTATTGATTCAAATATGTGAGGAGCTAGGAAGAGCATAAAAGATGAATTATTCCTAAATTGAAAGAAAGATGGACGGTATGAAAACTTTCCCAAAAACGAATAATGTGAGATGAATTATGTTTCTCTAACTTGAAAGTGATCATACAATAGACATGAAATGAAATATGAAGACAATACATTCAAACATAATGAGGCATAGGAAAAACAATGCTAGGCAACCATACCACAAGTATCCCAAAGAAATAATTTCCATGACACTTTTATTAAGCTCCTTCCAAAATTATTACAATAGTCTCTTATCAATATGCACGACATTCAACTAATTCCAACTTATGAAATGACTTAAAACTACATGTTATAGACCCCAAACAAACTCACTCCCAGCCTCCAGGGTCAGATCCGCCAGAGGAGAGCGATTCCACCAAAGCTAAGTTGAAAGTTGAAGTGTGCAAGGAGGTCCAAGTGACTCATCCCTAACTTTTTGTGAGCGATTCATTACACCTCGTGAGTTCATTTACCTAATGTATTTACCCTGGTAACAGAAAAAACACCATAATTACATTTACATCACTGATTTACAAAATGCTGTGATTCCCCAAGATAAAAGTCAATTTGCATAAAAACTCGGGAAAAAATAGAAAATTGTCAAATGCGCCATCCCTTTGTTAAACACGCCATCCCTATTGCAACTTTGATTTTTAGTGCCTTCCCGTGTCAAATTAGGCTTAGGATGGCTTGTTGGAAAGCCTATCCAGTCTAATTTCCAAATATGCCTTTATTTTTGTAGAATGGAATTGATTTCACTGTGGTATTGATTCTCCCAAGACTTCTCGGTATGTGGGTGCATAAGGTAAAAAAGTGGGCGAACATTGATTTTTTAAGTGTTTTTTCACCTTTTCAGCGCGATTTTCTAGAAAAAAGGCTAGAAAAGTGGTTTTCATGCATCAGATTCATCATTATTAATTTTATGGTGGTCTTCTTTTGGACAAGAAGTGACTCAAAGAAGCACAACACCTAGGGTGTTGTGTGTTTGATAGTCTAGCTATCATGAGACTATCTGAGTTTGCAAAAAATCACAAAAACTTCAAAATTTTACCCAAAAACTTCTCAAAATTTGATAATTTTGATGTTGATGATGTGGCTAGGCATGAATTGATGCTTAAGCCAATATGTCAAGCATTCTTTCCTCTTCTTACATTGGCTCTTTTGAGCTTGGCCTTGCAATTTTGTCTCTTTTGGCATAATGCTTTGCCATCCTTCTTTGAATCTCATTATCTTTCTTTGTCTGAGAGTTTTTAAAAGATGATTTTTTGGCCCTATCAAGCCAATGCTCTGATATTCATTGATCATGGTGGCAAGATGTTCATTCCAATGTCAATTGTCTTGCGAGTTACCCTTTCTCTTTTCTTCTCTAGTTCTAGAGAGCTCTTTCCAACCCTCTAGTCCTGGGCCTTTTCCTTGTTGTTCTTTTGTTTCATAAATCACACCATATTTTCTAGTGCCTCTTCAAGCAAGTATTTATCTTTTCCTGCCTCTCTTTGAGCTTTGATGTACTTCACGTCATCGATGAAGTGCTTTTTTCTTTATTTGTTGGTTCTCTGCTCAAGAAATTCAATGCCAAATTTAGACCTATCGAATTAGTTTGAAGCTCTAATATTGGCCTCTTTTTCCTTGATGATTATGTTAATGTCTTCATCATCATCATGTACTCATCTCGTCAACAAGGTCAAAATATTTTATGTTTCATGGAGGTCCTCCTCCTCATATTGTAATCTGCGAATATTTACCTGTCATCTTTTTCTTCCCTTTGTCTACAGCATCGATATGCCAACACAAGGCCCCTCCCAAATATGTAGAAAAAAAACTTGCATGTGACCTCTCTAGTATTTTTTTCCAATATCTCTATCTCAGCTTGCTTATTCTTTTGAGGCTCAGCGATTTCAACTCTACTAGATGAAATAGATGAAGAGTGATACGGTAGCGATGCATGGCTTTGTGGGCTAAGAAGAATGGATTTGGAAGGATGAGATGATTAAAGAACATTTTGGGCATATTGAACGAGTGTAGTGAATATGTCATTAGCTGTGAAATTACTCCATGAAATGTTTAATTGATTAAGGTGATGGAGGACTATGATTTTGATGAGGAGTGGTGAAAAATACTTTGCATTTGGTGGTCGCGTCTCTCTTTTTGGAAATAAATGGCATCTTGTCAATTCTCGGAAGATAGAAATAAGGTATGTGGAGCATGTTGACCCTTGTAGAAGTGCATAGTAACCGGATGTGATAGGTATAAAGTCTGAAACCTACCTTCACAAGAAAGAAATATTTCATGATGATTTTATCATACAGGAGCATATCTCTCCGAGAGGTAAGAGAAAGAAAAAAATCACTTGTCTTTCATTCTTGTATCTAGGTTTTAATCTATGGCTCATAGTATCGCTCCTCCAGTCTGTTTTCTTCGAACCATTTTCCCCAGTATTCGGAGTTCGATTGGCAATTGATATGATGGCCGTTGGACAAAGTATTGACACCGAAGCAAAGGGTTTGCATGGTTGTCATGGAGATTGGAGATGAATAGTTTGGTCAACATGGGATGATTTTGGGCCTTTGTGCTTTCTCACAGAATTCAGAGCATCACAATGCTTAAAACATGTCAGGTTATGGGGAGATGTGAGTTCACGATATTTTTTGGCTCAATTCTAAATATTCTCCCTCACCTTCTTGACTTCTTCTCCTTTTCTTTCTTCTCCTCATTGTAATTTATGTTTTTGTTCTTCTTCCATAGGTGTCTTAGTGGAACACTAGGAGATGTGATGATAGTGGAATGTAGGTAAAAGGGGTGGGGAATAGTGTGAGGAAATTTAGAAGATGGGGGGAGCAGTTTTTTTTTGAGAGGTGACGGTAGGAATGTGAGGTGGAACGAAATTTAATTATAGTTTATGAATTTTGGAAGCCTAAAGAAATTGAGTAGCCTAGGGTTTATGGTTTGAGATGAAATTTTGAAGCGGATTATGTAATATAGGGGTTGAAATATGAATAACGGTGATAAGGGAAAGATATGAGGTTTTTGAATGAAATTGGAAATTAAATTGGAATTGAGAGTGAACTAGGGTTCCACAAAATAAATAATTTCACAACAAAGATAAACACCACAAAATCTGTTCCAATAGGAGAGGAATGATGGAATTAGACCTTAATTTCTTGTTGGGTTGAATGCATTTTAGCACAAATATTGAAGGCCGTATGATGATATTTGGATGGTGTTAGGTTGTTGTAGAAATTGGAAAACACACACCGGAAAGAGAAAACGTGTAGGGCAAAGAGAGATGCGTAGTGGATAGAGTAAACGCGCATCGCAAAGGGAGGTAAATGCGCGGTATACAGAGCAAACTTGCGGTGTTGTTTTCAAACAAACTTTTGAGTGCCTTCACGAAGTCCAAATTGAGCTCATGAAGTAGCTCGTTGGAAATATCTCTCATTAGGGGAATTTTGAGGTTTAAAATAGGCCTCCTAAGGAAAATGTACAATCAAAATTCACTTTGAGAACCAATCACATTTTTAGGGATTACATCATCCCTAATGGTTGAGGTGGAATTACTTGAGTTAAAGGTACCACCATCCCATTCTCAATGGTAGGAAGTAACAACTCATGGTTAACCATGGTAGTGCTCTAAGTATTTTAAAGTCAAAGTAAGAGTACTCATAATAAATGTCATTTCACACTTTTTTGAATAAAAATATATTATTGTCATTTCATATTTCTTGAAAGAAACGATACATGTCTATACATTTATTATATTATATTTATTATTTATATATTATATTATTTTATTTTATTTTATTTTATTTTTATATAGTATATTAATTACATGTTATTATACAATTTAAATAATATAAATTTTAATTAATAGCATATAATATAATTAAATTTATAAATTTATATTTATATTTTATTTTAAGTTATTTAAGTACAAAGGACAAATGCATTAGTTGTTCGGTAATGGCAACTTTCTTGAAAAGATCATTCTTATTTAAATCACATCAATACATTTTTTTTATTAATTTTATTTTGGTACAAATTTTAAATTAGTTATTGTTATATGGTTACATGGTTGTTGTTGTAGAGGTAATCCCCTGCGGACGAAGCGTTCTAGCCCGGATCGGGTCTGTAGCAGTCGTATCACGGTGAGTACGGTTCCCATTACGATAAAGCAAATAGCGAAGAAACACCTTGAATCCGCGTTGTTGTTCGTAAGAAGACAACGCTCTAGTTCCCTTGCTCCGATGAATCACAGTCCTCACTTTCTCGTCGCGGTCGAACACCGCACCGCGAAGCCGACAAACCGCGGCGTAAAACTCAATATGTGAAATTATGTATACGTTCGGAGAACAAATCATGATCATAATGAACAATATGGTGGAACCATAACAAGTAAACATCATTAATTCATACAAGAAAATACAACTTTAGCTCACAATATTCGAATCTTCCTTTGGCGGTCGTTGTGGTCTAGAAAATGAAAACTTGTAGAATGGAATGACCTCTCTCTTGATCACCGATCTCCTTTCTCTTGATTTTGGCTCTATGAGGACTATCAAGGCTCTTGCAGCATTCTTTAAGCTATGAAGGCTCTTGGAGACTAGCTTGCAAAGGAAAATGGCAAGCTTATATAGATGGTGGAAAGGGAGTTGGGATCCCTACAGTCATGGGATTGGCCCTATCCTCAAGGAAGCTTCCATGAGAGGTGGAAAACCACTTCCTCTACATGGAGATACGAAGCTAAACCTCCCAACTCAATTTAGAGACCAGTTTAGGAATTGGTTGGAGTCAATATTCCGCCATTTATTTTTAAAAAACACTCCTTAATAAGCCTCAGGAGGGTACAACACTGATACAGTGCGCCATCTGGCGCGACCTCTTTGGAGGATTTCCCCCATTGGCGTGGGTATAACACTGACTAGTCACACCAAGGATAAAAAGGCTATCTTTAGGGTTTTTCACAAGGAATTGTCTTCAGGGGAATGAATGTCCTTATTCAGGGGGATGCCATGAAAGTGGTTTCAGGTCATGTCACTGTTCACAGGTCACGGAATAAGCCCTCCAATGTGTGGGATGGGGGATTGCAGGGATGGTGACAAATTACTGTGTAACAGATGCCCCCTAAAGCATGAGGCCCGAGAGAGAGAGGGGTGAAATGCTTTACGAGAACGTGTCCAACTGAAAACTCTACCGTCGGAAAACCTGCACAAAGAAATACAACTGATATCTCAGATACATGATATATATGCGTTATGGGTGCAGCCATCCATAACAAAGTATACAATAATCCAGATCCAAGGTATGGACACAGCCATCCAGTGAGGATCGATAATTAGACTCAGGTATGGTTGCAACCATCCAGTAAGTGAGTCATGTGACCAATCATAATAATCCACAAAATCGCAGCCTGGATTACAACAGACACAATCCAGGGTCTTGCGCTCCATCTCGACCCGAACAAAGTACAAGTTCAAGCATGCGAATATGTGAGCTGAAGTCGAACATGCAAGAACATCGCGATTACTAACGAGGATGAAAGTTGTATGACGCGAGTACCATGATAATGACAATGGCCCTCAAGGTACCACAGGTACAATCTACGGCATGTGAATCAGTGAGATGGCATTGAACACCCATAGAATCACTTGATCTGAAGCCAATAATGAAAACCTCACGTCGAACGTGAAGAACCTACCATTGAGGCATGCAGACGCCAAGGTACCAGAAGGGAGTCTCTAGATCAGCTTCCTGGATAATGAGCTGAAGTCAACAGGAAGTGATCTTGATTGAAGGTGGGCCATAGTATTTCCCACATCATCAACATCACGCGGAGGAACATAATGTTGTGAATTAGGATCAGATGAGAATCAGAGGAAGGTTGAGACTTCGCATGGAGTCGACTTCTCTTGAACATATCGGCGGCACGATAGTGGATTTGACGTGACATCAAAATATCGGGGGTCATGATGATGAGGCGAGCGGATGAGAGGTCAAAAGGATTACCCAAACCCACGAGAGGCAAGCAGATAATGAGTGAGATGTCCCCAACCCGACGAATGCGGGAGCCAGTGCCATGTTCAAGAGTGATATGCGCATCGACACGACGACAATCTTTTGGTTCATGCACTACAACAACTAAAGGTGAGTACCCCAATTATTTTTGAAGACAAGCTTTAAAGGGGATAGCATATGCTGTAATATAAATCCGTCCTCAGGCAGATCCATCCCCTGAAGCACATTTAACGAGCCTACAGGAAGGAGAAAATCGAATATCGTCATTACGGCCAAATCCAATGTCATCGAGGGTTAACGTCGACGAAGGAAGAAATCGGTGTCTTTTCATGTTTAGAGAGTTTGAAAAGACAGCAGAAAAGTAAACTCCAACGGTCCCTTTTCGTAAATAGTTCCTCAGATCCAAAAAGGTATAAAACTATGTCTGAGAAAACCTCCTAGTCGTGATAGGCTAGGGTATTCCTTTCTCATAAGTAATCTATCCCAGCTCGAAAAAGGGGTAAACGTATACTGGGTAGATGTCGTTTCGTGGCCACTTTAACGAGATCGAAACAACAAGGGACTCGACAATATTTTCATGTTTAGAGAGTCAGAAAAGAGCTGAAAGATGACTCCAAAATGACTTTTTCGTGTTTTTACCGAGTCTGAAAAAGTATAAAATACAACTTGTATCACTGTTCAAGTCACATAAAAACCTGTCGCTACACATAAAGGCAAGTGTAAAATCCATTTTTCGACAAAATATGTTAAAATATTGAGAAAAATGACTTTTAAAACCTAATTTTGACTTCAAAAGTTATAAATATGCCACAAATGGTAAAAACTAATTTACTTTTACTTTTTACCTCATTTGGAGAGCAACAGTGGTCCTTTTGTGTGTGAACTTGCGGCGGTGATTGCGACTGATCCAGGACACCATTCAGATCCTCGTTTGTTCTAGGTAAGAGGTGCTCCCTTAAGCTTTGTTTTGATCCATTTTTTATGAACTTCCATTGTGCATTCGATCTCTGGAGGAGACCTTTTGAAATTTTAGGGCTCTGCCCATTGGCGCGGGTATCGGGCACGGACCCGCGCCAATGCAATTTTACTCACAAAGGGGTCGCGCCAATGGCAAAACGCGGTTTTCCGCTTTAAATTTCTAAAATGTGAGCCATTCATATGGATTTTTAAGTGTAACATAGATCTAACAAGGCATTTTTTCCATGTTGGTGCAGGTATCCAGGCACAATGGTGATTGAATGGAAAGAGAGGGAACATGGGGAAGAGGATGAAATGGCTATGGAAAACGAAGCTTGCATGAATGCACTCTGAGGCTGTGGTCTCAAGAAATTCTTCCTCACGCCATGTTTACGAGCTCAACCTGAGCTATTACAATACTTGGTCAGCATATGGGATGAAAATGAAGAAGTGTTCAAACTTCGGGACCAAGTATTAGCTCTTGAGGTCTCTGATGTTTACTTTATAACCAGATTGTCGCGCAGAGGTTCAGTGCCGATCATAACGAGCAGTAGACCTTCCGGTGAGAAAATGGACATGGTAATGGCAAGAGTGTGCCCAGGGGCACAAACAGGATCGGGAAGTGGGAAGGTGGACATCCACACTGTCCGCGACCTAGCACTCAGGGTAATGCTTCATACCATTACGCGGGCTGCAGGATCGTAGGCCCCGCATGAGGCAACAAAGGCACAGCTCCTATTAGCCTTCGAGTGCATGAATCCTACACTGTTCGATTGGGCTACCGTAGTGACAACCAACATCAAAAGGCAGCTAACAAAGTGCAAGCAAGCCAAACTAAAGCAGTTTGGATATGGTTCCATTCTGGTGTCGTTCATCCTGGAACGACTACCCATTTTCTAGGGCCAAGGGGCAATAGTTGCCGAGCTGGTATCAAGAGAGCCAAGGATGGCTCGCTGGGCAGCACTTATGCCCAGGTCAGGAGGAGGCTAACAGATGTCCTGGGGGCCTGAGTTCTTTGTGTGGTTACGGCGTTAACTGATCGTGGTCGAGGATTGGCCCTATGCTGGGACCGATTTCACTGGAGATCCCGATATTCCGCTCCCGGAAGGGGAGGACTGGGACGAGGAGCTAGATATGATTCTTTTTTTTTATTTTTATGTATTTATGATTTTTATTTTTTATTTTTTATTTTGTTATACATGTCCGTTCTAACAACAGTTTTATGTGTATGCAGATGTTGGCCTAGAGAGGCCTGCGGGCATGTTGCCCATTGCGCAGAGGACCCATCTCACACATGACCCTCAGGCTGAGGGTGGCAAAGGGAGCGAGCTGATCCAGAACCTGGAGGGCATTGCCCGGGGGATCTCGGACTATGCACGACTGGCAGATGTCCCATTAGCTTATCAGCGACACACTATGGGGGTGCCTAGTCGCCTTCACCGATTGTTGAGGCGATTGGTGCGCGCGGTAGCATGTTACCACGAGCACCACGCTGATTAGATATCTAGGGCTTTCATATGCATATTTTTTGAGAGACATGTTGTCTCCGACTATTATTAGACAAACATGTATATTTTTTGACTTTATGTGATGTGCTGCAAACTATTCGACACATATATCTATATGTCTATTTCTGGATGGATCTTTTTACATGTAGTGATGTTTTTATATGCTATGCAAATGTCTAATATAATGTTATCTTAATGCATCAGTTGCATAACAAACGACCCAATGAAAAAGTTCACATAATGTATCTAATCACACATTTTATTTTTATGCAAGCTTAAAATCACACATGAAAGTACACATGCAAACTATGCTTGGAAATGAGTTTTATTTTTATGCAAGCTTAAAACACAAACTATGCTTGAGGAAGACGGGCATGCCCCCAGCATGGTGTCTCAATTCGAGGTACATGCCCCCCAAGCTTCAGTCCATAGGAAATGGAGTGAAGGTTGAAAACATAAGAGATTTGAACTAAATCTACCAAAACTCGAATTGAACAGGCTCGTGTTTCATTATTTTAACGAGGTTGACAAACTTAAAAGAACTGTCCTTGTAGCAACTTGTTTCATTGTTTTAGGAGCTTGGCACAAGAAGAGGAACTGTGCTCCGGTGAGCTCAAAGGAGGAGGCTCGGGAGGGGGATAACCAGATACATCACGCTCTAGACAATCAGACATTTCCCCTAGGATGGGCGTGAAGGAGGAACAGTGATGTCCATCGCTCCAAGGTAGATCCTCAAGAGACATTGTTTCAACAATGGCCTCATCAGAAGGGAAGATCTCTTTAAGAGGATCAGCCGAGTCGGCCTCGCCGAGCCAGGGGGATTGAGAATAGATATCTAAAGCCATGCTCGAAGGAGCATGTTGAGGAGGAGGAGGATCAGATACGGCGACAATTTCACAGTAATTAATCTCGACTGGAGTTAAGGGCATCTATTCTCCAAAACTAGTCACCTGTTCAGGCGAAGGGATGATCCAGGGGTCGTTGGACCTAGAGATCATATTAACATGAACGGTGTGTGGTGGTGGCGCGAGAAAAATACCCATGAGGACGGGGTCCTTGAAGAGACTGGGCCCTACACTGTCAAGGGGATTGGGGATCTGATCCACGTAAGGAATGTTGTTCTCAGAGGTGGAGGTGAAGAAAGACAACTGATCCACAGTAACGATTTTTCCCTCATGTGGGAACTTAAGAAGTCGGAAGAGGGTGGATGGCACAAATAGCATTGCGTGACTCCAACTACGGCCGAGAAGCAGGTTGTAGTTAAGTTTGGCGTCAACCACTTCTACTTCTACGTTGACTATCTTCCCTTGTAATGTAATCGGCAAACTCTCGAGAACACCTAGGGGTTTTGATTCCCGACCATCGAATGCCTCTAAGGCATTAGAAGATGATGAAAGAGCCGGAGAGCCTATGGCTTTCCAGCAGGCAGATGACATGACACAGGTGGAAGCACCTTCGTCCACAACGGCTCTATGGATGTTAAGGCTATTGATCCCGACTTGAATAACAAGAGCGATTTGATGTGGAAGTCGGGGGGTAAAATTTTCTAGGTCGAAGGTAAGAAGATTAGAATCAGTGGGATCAATTCCACCGATTGCAAACAACAGAGCTTTCCGTTGCGACGAGCAACTTTGAAGAACTTCCAATGCAGACATAGCAGAAGGCGCCTGTGCCAAATCCTCAACAATACTGTAGTGTTGAGCGATACGGGAATTTGGATTGTAGGAAGATCTTCGCATAACACCTTTAGAGGGTGGCCTCACAACAGGTTCAGCAGTAGGCTTCTCAATTTCCAAAGGACAAGAGATAGGTGGAGGAGGTGGGCCATCCACAACTTCCTTCCCAGCTGCCTGACACAATCCGGCATAATCCTTCGAGCGCGTAGCAATTGAGACAGGTGCAGCACCATTCATCATAAAGACCTGAGACCCAAATGGTGCGGATGGTGATGGTTGTTCAACCATCTGGATCTGCTGAGATGGAAACGGTTCTTTGAGAACTGCCGGAGTCCCTTTGGAGCCTTTGAGAAGTTGACTAATTTCAGATCATCGAGGACAATCCTTGGTATAATGATCTCCTTCACAAATAAGGCAGGGGTGCTTCGGTTTACATTGAGAACCGTCCTTAGTACGAGGTTTAGAAGACTCTGGTTTAGGGGCGTCGAGTTTGGATTTTCCTTTGCCCTTCTTCTTTCCTTTGGAGGCCTTTTCCGTAGGATTAGCATGAATGGCGTTGACCTCCACAGTTTTCCCAGAATCTGGAGGAGCGGGAAGAGCATAATTATTGGAAGAATTGGACTTTTGTTTCCCATTTGAATATTTTCTAGAATTTTGAGACACAAAACCAATAACACCATCCACCACTGGGGTAGGTGGAGCTTTAGAGGTTCCTGGGCGTGGAGCATCAGTTAAAATATCATAAAGCGTGCCGGACTGAGAGTACACCAGATCTAGGTATTGGGCACGCGCGATGGCTTGTTCTTTAGTCACACATGCCCCCATAGCAATATCTTGAGCGATTTTGTTAACGAAGGAGGTGGTGAACCAATGAGTTAGTAGCTGATCAAGTATATAAAACTTGATCAGTCTACGACGACGTCGCCACTCATGAATATGATCGGATATGTGGGTGGCTTTATCCTGCTTCAACGAAGTCAGGAGATGCGTCCCGGCTTCATAGCGAACCGGTAACTGAAAGTGAGTCAGAAAAGCCATTGCTAACGTGTTGAAATCTTGAAAGATGCCACGGGGTAATTCGATATGCCAGTTAGCGGCAGCACCGATAAGAGTGCGCTGGAAGAGACGTAGACGAATTGAATCATCGACCCAAGAATTAGATGAACACCACAAATGGTAGGTCATTACATGAGCTTGGGGGTCTTCTCCAGCTTTACCTTCAAACTTAGGGCAGTCGCTGGGTACCTTGGTCAGAACCGGAGGCCAACAAGGATTGTGAAGAATCGGATCATTGGTTAATTTAGAAACGTCCAGTAATTCCAAGGTAGCCAAGAATAGCAATTGCGGATTGAACGGCATACCAGGCCCTCGATAAGGACCGGTACCTGTACTCCACGCTGGTTGAGAATATCCTTGCCCCCATGTGTTTTTTCCTGAAGGATTCTGACCGTAGGGGGTATAGGGCGTATAACCAGTCTGATTCAGTTGTTGGTAACCAGTGTACGGGGTTTGATAACCAGAATATGGACCCTGATTATATGTCGGTCCCGTTTGAGCAGTCTGTGGATTTGGCTGCTGAGTATAGGTGTAGCCGGGTTGTTGAGTGTAATAATGGGAACCTTGGGGCGGGTTATAAGTCGTTCGAGATGGACCGTGTGAATAATAACCGCCTTGAGGTTGAGTGGGTTGCTAATAGGTGGGACCCTGCTGAGCCTAATAATTAGGGCGCACCGGTTGATTCGGTTACGGCATTGAATAAATCGGCTGTTGAGCAGGGTTGACAGGATGTGCAGGCTGGCCTGGTTGGACAGGCTGACCTGGTTGAACGGGCTGACCTGGTTGAACAGGTTGTCCCAGGTGAACAGGTTGTGTCAGTTGTGCAGGTTGACCTGGCTGATGTGGAACACCGGGTTGTGCCGAATGGACCAGTTGGCCTAGTGGTGGAATGGAGCCAGGTGGTGGCTAGTAACCGGTTTGACCTGCAGCAAGACCATAAGATGATCCTGGCTGATGTGCAACATTCGGACCAATAGGATACTGAGGTTGCATGGGTTGGGAAGGTTGGACTTTCCCCCTAGGACCATATAACAGCCCTGGTTGGTGTCCTGGTTGACCTGTGAGTCCTTGAGGTTGCCCAGGTTGGACTCCAGGGAGAGGCTGCATAGGTTGACCTGAAGGGTTATAATACTGTCCTTGGGGACCGTATAATGGCCCTTGCTGGCCCGAAGGGTAGCCCTGTAAGGGCCATCCTTGTGGGTCATAAGGATAGCCAGGCTGGCCCGAAGGTTGGCCTTGAAGAGGTTGTCCTTGCGGGTTGTAAGACTGCCCAACCTGGTTAGATGGAAAACCCTGAGCATGAAGGTGAGCCTCTGGAGCGGGTAAACGTAAAGGATTCCCGTACTCATCGTACTAATATGGAAAAACGTACACGGGGGTACCGTCGTGTGCATAATGCGAAAAATACGGGCGGTTGGGATCTTGAGAGGATTGTCCGACATCGGGGTTCGATTGTTGTAAGGACAATCGATACTCCTCAGGAGAGATGTTCTTCGGCATAGTAGATACTATATAGACGTCTTCAGGAAGCGACGCAGCCCTTACGGACTGAGTGGTAATAGCAGGTGTAGATGTAGCCACACAAACAGTGGGCCTGACGGGTACAGAAGTGACCTGAGGGGATGACGTGATGGGTGTCCTAGGAGACATCCCCAATGAAGGAATAACCGGCCTCATAGAAGGATTTGATATCCCCATAGAGGCAACGGCGGTGATAATCTGACCTAAAGATCTATACCCTGCTGGAAGTGAAGGATCGGGCGAAGACATGACGGATAACTGGGGGTTGTCTTCTGGGAACAACTGGTAATCTTCACCAGACGTGGGGATTTCCTCACTAGGAGAATGGCTGGATGCACCCATATCTAAACCTGCTGCTAGATCTCGTAACAGACGGCGAGGACTAGGAGGAATAACAACAGCTAAAAAAGACGAACCCAATGTAAGAGGAGGGAAATGTTCCCCTACTCCAAATCCAGACCAAGGGTCGGATAAGGGCCAATTGAACTCAACTGGTCCTCCAAAGGGAAATGGGATAGAAGCAAGCCCCCCATCGAAGCTCGGAAACGATAAGTACTAATGTTGTGAGAGGATTGAGAAACCTCGATGAATCGTCGTATATGGACTACCGAGTAGACAAAGCGAGGGTTACGCCCTTTGTGAAAATAAGGCAAAAAGGAAAGAACAAGCAGCACACGAGCTAAAAAAGAATCAAGGCACACAATCAAATGGCCAACAAGCAAAATCTAATAGGGCATGTGATTGCGGGTGATTTATTTTACGACATTGAAACTTAGAAACTTCACCGTTTCATGTTTTAAGAGTCGAGAAACGGATGAAAGATGACTCTGTCTCTTTCAGTTTTGAAGCAAGTGTGAAAGGACAAGTGCTTGGTGATATTTTCAAATTTAAAGAGTCAGAAAAGAACAAAATAGACATCGGGAATCCTAAATGAAAGGTGTGCACCAATGTTAGTATTCACTGATATACACCTTGGTTTCAAAATGAAGGAGAAATCAACCAAGGACTTAACATACGTGCAGGCAATCTCCCCGAATGTTGGGTCCGGTGTATCACAGGTATAGGGCGGCAAACTCGGCTTCCTATTGATAAAGGATAGAAACCTAGTGGGGTCTCCCTTTATATACGCGACGGTACGGGGAGCACAAGTCCGTGCTAGTGCTGTCTAGAGCCAAGAGGCGAACGAAAACTACTAGGTTTAAAGACGTCGGAACACGTCTCTAGCCTAGACCTCTAAATATTTCGTTAATGTTTCAATGCTGCCTTAGTGTAAATTGAATAAATTTTAATGTTAATCTTCAATTATGTTTCAATTTTTAGGCCCTAGCGAGTGTTATGTCTCAAAATCTCCTAAATTTACACTACATGCCACAGAATATCATTTCATTTGATGAAAGCTAATTACGAGAGAGTTAAGAGCTTTTCACACAATAACAAAATGATCAGACAACAACCAATAATGTCTCTAATGCAGGTAATGGAAACTAAAAGATTTTATTTCAAATTTACTAATCACTAATAACACAGAAAAGATTTAATTCACACTAACTAATCAAAAGCAAAAGAGATTTTTTTTTTTTTCAATGTTTAAGAGCAAAATGCACTAAACAAAATGAAAACTAATGAAAAGAGAAATTTGAGAAGCGATAGAAAAGGAGTAAAAACAAGCAAATTTCACTCAATGCAAACACACAATCAGACCTCAAATTGTCAAAACAATCCCTCAAAACCAAGAGAATCCCAAAGACTCAAATGAACCATGTGATATAGGCTCAAAGCGAGACAAAGCGTAATTTGAATGAAGAAGAAACCAATCACTCAAATAGTGAAACAAAATGATAGACAACCACCAAACGAATGTAGAGAAGCAATCACAAGGTTGACTGAACAGATAGAAACCAAAAACTCCCACGAGAGGCTCAACACACTATAGCTCCTAGATGCCCTAGGGCTAGAATGTAAAATTGATAGAAACGGGAAAAAAACCAAAGGATGAAGGTCACAGTCAGTCAAACAAGGCTCCAGAACACTCAAGCAGTCGTAAAAATGAAACCAAACACACAGATCAAGCTCAGAAAGTTGAAAACAGAGTAAACCCTAGCACCTTACAGGATTGGCGCGACTGTCAGGCGAAATCTAGCGCCAGAATAGGATTGGCGTGGGTAATACATTGGCAACATGTGCCAATGGGTGCGAATGTCAGGCTAATAAGCGCGCCAATCGATTTTAATAAGGAAAAATGAAAAAGAGCAATCCAAAGAATAGACTAGTGATGGTAAAGCTAAAAAAAAGCCAAACACACATAAAGAGCCAGCCAAAAGAGCTGATCAAGCAAGCAAAGTCAAGAATCAATCGAAAAGACAAGACAATACTCCAAATCAATGATCCCCAGTGGAGTCGAAAATTTTTTGTAGAGGTAAATCCCCTCTGCAGACAGAGGCGATCCCTACTAGCCCAGATCGGGTCTAGAAACAATCGTATCACGCTAAGGTGAAAGTTCCTAATTGCAATAAACCAAATGGCGAAGAAGGCTTGCCTTGAATCCAACGTTGTTGTTCGTAGAGAAGACAACGCTCCCGTTCCCTTGCTCCGACAGATCACAATCCTCATGCTCACCGTGATCAAGCACTTGCACACGCAAGAAACACGACAAACACAAGCGTAAAACCAATATATGAAATTATGTATCAGTCAGAGAAGACACAACTCATGATCATAATGAACAATACGAGTGGAACCATAACCAAAGTCGCTTATCATTAATTCATACAAAGGAAAATACAACCTGGCTCGACTGAATCTTCCTTTGCTCAAATCGTCGATGGAATACGTCACAAGGCCAAAACACTGTCGGGAATGGGACAAGCCTCTCTATTCGATCATCAATCTCCTTGCTACTGATTTGGCTCTATGAGGACTATCAAGGCTCTTGCAGCATTCTTTAGGCTATGAAGGCTCTTGGAGACTAGCTTGCAAAGGAAAATGTCAAGCTTATATAGATGGTGGAAGGGGAGTTAGGATCCCTACAATCATGGGATTGGCCCTATCCTCAAGGAAGCTTCCATGAGAGGTGGAAAACCATTTCCTCTACATGGAGATCCGGAGCCAACCTCCCAACTCAATTTAGAGACCAGTTCAGGAATTGGTTGGAGTCAATCTTCTGCCATTTATTTTTTTAAAACACTCCTTAATAAGCATGGCGCGGGTACAACACTGAGACAGTGCGCCAGTTGGCGCGCCCTCTTTGGAGGATTTCCCCCATTGGCGCGGGTATGACATTGAGTAGTCGCGCCAAGGCCAAAAAGGCTATTTTTAGGGTTTTTCACAAGGAATTGTCTTCAGGGGAATGAATTTCCTTGTTCAGGGGGATGCCATGAAAGTGGTTTCAGGTCATGTTACTGCTCACAGGTCACGGAATAAGCCCTCCAATGTGCGGGACGGGGGATTGCAGGGACGGTGACAAATTACTGTGTAACAATGGTTATGACCAACTATAGCGAAATATTTCTCATGGGAGACCTTCATTTCCAATGAGGTGTTCACTACTCCACAAGACGGCATCGATGGGTTTACTTCCTCATCTCATCCTCCCATTCCTACTTCTCCATCACTTCTTGTTTTTCACACATCTCCACTCACTCACATCCCTTCACCCCATGATGGCCCTTCCACATCACAATCCACTCACATTACTTCACCTCATGATGATCCTCCTTCCTCACCTTCCCATAGCCCTTCACCCTCATCTCATAACACCACAACATCAAACAGTGATGAGGACATTAAGAAAGATGACACTGAGAGGATTGACATAGAGCCTTTTCCTTTGACCTACCGAAGGGGCTACAGGCATGTTTTTGCTACACTTGAGATGCAAGGGGCCATGCCTTCCACATCAACAAAAAAACTTTACAAGGGTAAGGAAAAGGTTGCAGAGCAGGTCATTGTTGAAGAGGAGGATACACATGAAACTAAACAAGAGTTTCAACTTATTGACCTAGAGGATGAAGATGAGGAGAAGATCACAAACATGTTGCTCAAAAGCAAGGATGCCTAGATTAGTGAGCTACAAGCTAATCTTGGTAGGGAAAATAATGTGATCAACTTCCTTGATTTAAAAAACCAGCAGTTAGATACAGAGAAATCCATCAATGAAGTCAGGGCTATCAGAGCCCGGAAAGAGGCCGGAAAGGCCAAGGCTATGCTAGATGAGACCTTGGACACTTTTGATGACAGTGAGGGAGAGGAATAAAAAATTCCTAGGAAGAGGCCAAGGACAATTGGGTTGAAGAAGGCTTTAGCCTGGGAAATAGAGAAAGAGACAAAGTTGGCAGAGCAACTCACTCCAAGTGAGCTTCTTGCCATGGAAATTGGATAAGACATATAATATTGGCTAGAGAGAGCCAATGTTCACCTAGAGGGTCAACTTGAGAAGGCAAAAAGAGACATTGACCTACAGAAGAAGATTGCAAGACATTATGCCATGAGGAACATAATTGCAAGGGCCAAGCTCAAAAGAGCCCTTGCAAAGATTCAAGCACAAAATGAGGCAAAGGAGAAGGAAAAATTGGATATCCTTGCTGGTTTATCCCCCCAAGAATCCCAAACCTGATCAGCAAGTTAAGTCCCAAATTTCGGCACTTGGTGCAAATTTTGAGTTTTTTACTGTTTGGCTAACAGAAAAAAGGGCCGAACGCATAGCGTCACTGGCACTACACTCTTTTTTGAGGCACTCAAATGAAAAATGGCTTAAATATTAATGATCCTCATGGTAGGTACATCATCCACAGAAAATTTCAAGGCATTTGGAGCAAAACTGGTCCCTCAAAAGGGCCAAAAGCCATAAAAAAACACTTTTCTGCACACTTTTCAACAATGGCACTGCGCCCTTGGAAGTCTTGGGAGAATGGATTTTTTACTACGAAAATGGGCACAAATCTAGAAACCAAAGGTAGATCTGGAAACTAGATAGGAAAGGCTTTCCATTGAGCTAACATCGAGCTCATTTGGACACCGGGGAAGGTCTTGAAAGCTCAGCTGCAAAAAAAGTCATTTTTTCCAGTCTTGGCATTGCGCCCTTGGCTTGGCATTGCCCCCTTCTACCTTGGCGTTGCACCCTTGCCTGAAAGTCAACAAAAAACATCAGAAGTTATTGAAATTTATATTTTGAAGGCCTTGAAGACAAATAAATCCAAAGATATTTTTTCATTTAATGAGTTTGGGATATTTATACCTTGGGTCTTGCATGGTCTCAAAGTTCAAAGTGCCTTAAATGTGCAATTAATGACTTCTAAAACCCTAACTAGGGTTTAATTCATCATTTGGAAGATAAATACTGCATGTAAGGCTTTATAATTTAGTTGGTTGATTGTTGAGCTCAATATACATAGACTTGGAGTTGTGAAGAAATTAGGTTTGGAGCTTTGTGTTTGTATTGGATTGAGCATCAATGGAGCAAGCATATTCATAGGATTCATGAACATGGTTAATGGTGATGTTGTTCTAATTTATTAATTGTTTCCTTCTATTTTCATTTTGTTTCCTCATGAATCATACTTCACTAGTAAAAAAGATGAAATTAATGACCAGGTGACTAAAAAAGTTAGTCACCGCTATTATTTCAAGTGAATTACTACTAAATTTGAGCAATTTTAAGTAACCGAACTAAAAATGACTAACTTAAATGACTAATTTAGTCTAGGAATAAAATATACGACTAGATAATAAGTGACTAAACTAAAAATGATTAACTTAAATGACTAATTTAGTCTAAGGATAAAATATATGACTAGATAATAAGTGACTAAACTAAAAGCGACTAACTTAAATGACTAATTTAGCCTAGGATTAAAATATATGACTAAATTAATAATTATTAATGTAAATCACTAATATTATAGTCCAAGAATAAAAATATGACTAGTAAAACAAGTATATGAATTAGTCATTTATGTCAATAATTTTTAATTGTGTCATGCCATAAATGGAAAATTGCATTTTTGATATTGAAGTGTTACATTTCACTTATACAAGATTCTCTAAATCCATCTGCAGTACTGTTAAAATTCTCTCAGTTGTGTCCAATACTCTTTCCATTAGGTTTTTGATAAGTACTGGATGACAGTTCTCCAAGAAACATTAATGCTAGATACCCTACCCCTCATTTACCTCAAAGCGATCAATATTATACCCATGATTCCCCTTGCCACCATGAGTTCCTGATCTGCCCCAATGATTGTCGATTGGTCGCCCACACCCTGTCCTACCCAGCTCACCCAATCACTACACAACGCTCCCGTAACACCGAACGCGCTCACCAACACGACTTTGCCTGACGCCTTTGAATCGTCTGCCTGCTATGGGGCACACACCCGTTTGACGTTGCCGCTCATCATGTCTGCCAAATCGCACGACTCTGCTCATCGCTACACGACGCACCCAAGGTGGGCATTTGCCAATATGGCATGCCCAATATTTCACATTTCTGTCACACATTATACCCGAGTTGGGTGCCCATCACGCCCCCACCACTCGGTCGTCGCAACACTAACTTGAGGGTGTGACACTCCCTCATCCTCGCTCCACTTGTATTTACTCATGTGAGACGCCTTCCACGTGACGTTGCTCAAACCTCACTCCCATTGGAGAGTGCATGAATCTTTGTTATACTTATAATAATAATAATAATCTAATTTTAAGGTCAGGTCGACCAAGCCAAACACCAAATTGGTGTATGAGACCCCCTTGTTTGTGGGACAAGGGATCCACCTCCGCGTAGCGATTTGACTGCTAAGTTTACGAAGACATACATACTCTACCCCCTCTGGTTTTGAACCTATGACCTCTAAGGACGAAACACATACCCTTAACCATTAAACCTACTCAAACCTCACACACATATATAATTTATTTATAATATGTTTAACATACATATATTGTGTGACACCAATTTAACATATATATATTATTTGATATGAACCTTTATTAATTTATTAAAATAATAAATATCAATATTTATGTTTTATTGAATTTATTAAAATATTAATTATCAATATTTATATTTTATTTGTTTTCATTATATTATATAAAATTAAATTTTAAATATAATGTGATTTTATATTTAATTAATAATTAAAATAATAAATACTAATATTAATATTAATATTTTAATTATTTAAAAAAAATTGTTTGAACCTTTGTAAAAATGGCATGTCGCATTCGAAAAGTGTAAGTAAGTTTTAATTATTTAAAAAAAATTGTTTGAAGCTTTGTAAAAATGGCATGCCGCATTCAAAAAGTGGAAATAGGCATGAGTAAGTCCTGTGTTGATTTTATAAAAAATACCGACTTTGAAAACTCACTGTTCAACTGGAAGACGTGGTTTTGAAAGTAAGTCGAACATTGGCATGCCGCATTCGAAAAGTGAAAATAGGCATGCAACATTCGAAAAGTGGGTCATCCATTTAAAGCTATCCATTTATTTAACAACTTAGAATGATATAATAAAATTTTAAAATAAATATCTTTTTAACAAGATTCGTTCACTTATCGATTAAGTCAATGTCTAACTCTTTTCCAAATAGTATATGATAAAAAGAAATAAACCAACCATTTTTAATGGAGATATTAATTGAGAATTGATATTATAATATACCAACCATTTTTTATGAAAATATTAAGTGAAAATTAATGTGACTTGATTTTGACACTCTCACTTTCTTCCCTCCCACTTTATTCAATCACACACATGCATTTGACCAGATAGTAATCCACCTAGTAATCCACCTCTTTAATCAAGGAGTGTCCACAACAAAAGTGGAATTAAGTCGAACTAATGCCTTTATTTCATTAAAAAAATATTGACCATAATCGCTCCATCTTTTTAATCGATAAATACATATTAGTTATAAATACATATTTTTTTTCTTTTAAGTCATTGAGATAACAAATTAAAATCTAAGAAAAATGTTATAAAATCATTTTCACTATTTTCTCAATGAAAAATAAACCTCTTTGACTTTCACACTTAATGATATGCAATGCAAACCTCTTGCGATCATTGCAAGGAATGTCCATGAAAGAATCATAGAATTATAATACTCTTCCCCAAATTATTGAAATTGATTTAATTCTGCCTTTGCTCTAACAATAAAATACTTCACTATTTACATGAATATTGCAAGGGATATTGATATTAATAAATATATTTTTTATAGACAATTGAGAAAGAGACTTTATAGGAAAGTTAAAGAAGTTATAATTCATATTATTATCTATGGTTTATTATTTTATTTATATAATTTTAATAATAATATTTATGAAAAATATTATATTATCAATGCTTTATGATTATTGGTTTAATAAATATATTTAATTTTTATATTTAAGAAAACAAATATTAATAATGGAAAGTAAAAAAAATATTTACTTATGTTTGGCATATATCATCATTTTTATAATATTCCATAAAATTAAGATTGTATTTTTTATTTGAGGTGAATTAAGACAAATAATAAAAAGAAAAAGAAAAATTCCTTTATAATGATTATGTAGAAGTTTGCTTTTGTGATAACTGATTTCTCCAAAGAAAAAAAGTGGAAGCAAGTCGAAGTGTTTATTTCATACTCGTTGTTCGACTGGTTCAGGGAGACGGGCTTCTGAAACTAAGTCGATGTCGAACATTGGCATGCCACTGGTTCAGGGAGACGGGCTTAGTCGAAGTCGAACATTTGCATTTGCATGCGTTGATTTCATCAAAAATATTGGTATGAAACCTGACTTTGAAACTCGCTATTCGACTGGTTTAACTAGTTCAGGAAGACTAGGTTTTGAGGGCATGCTGAAGTTTGTCAAAGTCGAAGTCGGGGAAAGACAAGGTTTTGAGGGCATGCCACATTGGAAGTCCGTCAAAATTCGAAGTGCGGAGAGGTCATGGTTGATTTCACCAGAGTGACAGCCCAAGAATAGAGGAAAACTGGTTGTTCTTAGCCAGTGCCATGTAGTTAGTTCTCAAATTTAGATAAAAACTCGATGAAAACTGGCCGTGCTGGTTATTTGGCGCCAAAGTTTTGCTCTTGGCGGGAGGACTTTGCTGTTGGCGAGAGGGTTATTTTAGGGCTGCGAATTTCTATATAATCAGAGGTTTTATCATGGATAAAAACACATTAGACAGAACTTGGAGGCTTTTGAAGAGGCGGGCCGCAACAAATAAACAATTGAAGTTTGCATACCCAGAGTCACAGGTTAGTCGGATTTAATATTTTTCTATTTCCTGGCTTTGCATCTGCTCTGTTTGTTTTAAGATATTGTCGATTCATACGATTTTTTTTGGGTAAGGATCATTGTTTTCAAGGGGTCAACGGTGGTCCACTTCTGCCTTCAAAATTGATATTTTTCACTTATTTATAAGCTTCCAAACCAGTTTCTGTTGCCCTTATTCGCTCACTGTATATGTTGATTTCGATCTAAGAAATGTACTGTTTATGATCTGGGGTGAAAAGTTTAAATAAAAACATGTATAGTTCCTGAGGCTCGTATGGTTCAGTTCGATCTCAAATTTCGCTTATGATATATGTCATCTTCACCAAATTTGCATGGATTAGCACAGGGGTGTATCCTCACATATCAGAGATCGTTAATTTCGCATGGCTCATTATCAACACATGGCTTAGGACCTTTCTATGGCACTTGTGTTATGGTCATGACTGAAAATAATTTTTGATACCTCACTGAATTATCCTTCAGTGATGTGGAGATAAAGCTACATCAGATAAGAGGATTTGGGGGAATTTTACTTACATTTATTCTACTTAAACCAATACAACCCTGATTTATTAATCCATTCATTTGATATCTCATTATCCATGTATCGTAGTTTCATTTGACAGTTCATCGATGTATCGTAGTTTCGTTTGACAGTTCATGTAAACCTTAGAAAACTTATCTATGGAAGGCTACTGTAGGTTGGGACTACAACAGACTGAAGATCAACCATGGATTTTTTTAATTACTTCCTAAAAGTTTATTAGGCCATCATTAGGCATCAAGTCAAGCTTCTGTTAAAGAAGCAACGGGAAACTGTGATGTTTACCATAAAAGGAGCTTGACTTACTTAGTTTCGATTGAAAAACATTTATCACACTGAGTTCCATTTCGTAGTTTCGTTTGACAGTTCATGTAAACTTTAGAAAACTTATCTATGGAAGGCTACTGTAGGTTGGGACTACAAGAGACTGAAGATCAACAATGGATTTTTTTAATTACTTCCTAAAAGTTTATTAGGTCATCATTAGGCATCAAGTCAAGCTTCTGTTAAAGAAGCAACGGGAAACTGTGATGTTTGCCATAAAAGGAGCTTGACTTACTTAGTTTCAATTGAAAACAATGTATCACACTGAGTTCCATTTCGTAGTTTCGTTTGACAGTTCATGTAAACCTTAGAAAACTTATCTATGGAAGGCTACTGTAGGTTGGGACTACAAGAGACTGAAGATCAACAATGGATTTTTTTAATTACCTCCTAAAAGTTTATTAGGCCATCATTAGGCATCAAGTCAAGCTTCTATTAAATAAGCAACGGGAAACTGTGATGTTTACCATAAAAGGAGCTTGACTAACTTAGTTTCAATTGAAAACAATGTATCACACTGAGTTCCATTTCGTAGTTTCGTTTGACAGTTCATGTAAACCTTAGAAAACTTATCTATGGAAGGCTACTGTAGGTTGGGACTACAAGGGACTGAATATCAACAATGGATTTTTTTAATTACTTCCTAAAAGTTTATTAGGCCATCATTGGGCATCAAGTCAAGCTTTTGTTAAAGAAGCAACAGGAAACTGTGATGTTTACCATAAAAGGAGCTTGACTTACTTAGTTTCAATTGAAAACAATGTATCACACTGAGTTCCATTTCATAGTTTCGTTTGACAGTTCATGTAAACCTTAGAAAACTTATCTATGGAAGGCTACTGTAGGTTGGGACTACAAGAGACTGAAGATCAACGAGGGGGGTCGTGCATCGGAATGATATATCGGGCCATCATTAGGTATCAAGTCAAGCTTCTATTAAAGAAGAAATGGAAAGCTTGTGATGTTTACCATAAAAGGAGCTTAATCGACTTAGTTTCAATTGAAGAAAACGATGTATCACAGCGAGTTCCATTTATGCGTTTGTTTTGACGAGTTCATGTAAACCTTGAAAAACTTATCTGGAAAGCTACGCTTAGGTTGGGACTACAAGAAACAACAATGTTACCGATGAAATAGGTAACCTGACCTCAAAACGGAACTCTAGCCCAAAAACGCTCAAAAAACATGAAAAAACACCCAAAAAAAAAAATGTGTCTTCCAGAACGCACTTGTTTTTTTTCGAAGGTCAAATTTCAACATTTTCTAAAATTATGCTAAAAACAAAATTGTTTGTTGAAAAAAGGATTGAAAAAACACCCCCAAAAAAAAAGTGTGTCTTCCAGAACGCACTTGTTTTTTTTTTAAGGTCAAATTTCAACATTTTCTAAAATTATGCTAAAAACAAAATTGTTTGTTGAAAAAAGGATTGAAAAAACACCCTCAAAACAAAACTAGTTGATGTTGGAATAACAAAAAAAAAAATTGTGTCATAATTTTGACACTTGTGACAATGGAATTAAAGACAACATATTAGGACATTTTTTAAAATCGTAAATTTCTAACATTTTTGATAGATGATGTTAAAGATAAACAAATACATGTCTGAAGGGCTTATCATTTCGAACAATTTTCATCCATGTTATTAAACATAAAATATCTTGACTTTAAACAACCCCAAAATTGTAATTATTGTCAACCATAACCTTAAAGATAAAATTTGGTAGCGCATAAAAACCTTAATGACAAGTTGTAAATCTAAAGTTTTTCAATCTTAAGTGTTCAACATACTTGAACAATGAAATTATGGAGAAAATATAAGACTTAACAATTTAAAACAGAAATAAGTAAGAGTAATTTTAATTTTAAAGAATAAAAACTTATCTTTTTTCAAATCTTAGCATAAGACAACTTTAAATATAATTTCAACCAAAACCTAAAAATCAAGCATCAAAACAAAGTGTTCTGTTTCAATGACGCATATAATTATTAAAACTTTTAAAAGTATCTTATACCAAATGGTAACAATACATAATATCATGGTAATATCAATGCATAATCTAAAAATTCAACATTAGTTTCTATTTTCTATTTTACTTATAATTAAAATATCAACATTGGTACATTGAATATAACATAAATTATTTTTGTAATTCATTGTTACATTGTCGATATTCTAAAGAAATGAATTCTTCATAATTAAAATGTATAATCCAACAAACATAGAAATGTCTCAGAACTTCATGAAAAATGAGATGGAAGTCAAAATTTTTATTTCAAGTTACCATGCAAACATCAATTACAGAAAAGTGTCTTAGATAGTTATTCAAAATCAACCATAGGTTCTGGCACACCATCATAATCTACATCTTCAGATGAATGGCTCGATGCAGATGAAGATGATCCATATTCTTCTCTTTCATCAGCTAGTGCTCCATCTGAGTCAACATGCATGCCCACCATTTCGGAGTTCAAAAGTCTTGTAGATCTACGTCTACATTCTGCAGAGTCCCATTTCAACAGTAATTGTTCTGGTAGCAATTTCTTCAAAATATTTATGGTCTGCAACCGAAGAGTTCCTCTCTTTGTCAAATTGAAGTCATACACAAGTATGTCAACATCCTCCAATTTTAAGACATATGTGCGGCGACGATTTATATTTGTGCCCTTTCTTTTTCTCTTTCTGCCAATTCTTTTTTCCACTACCATCTCTGGCTTGTACACACCATTGAAAGGGTGGGTACTTGTGGCATACCAATGTACATCAACAACTGTAATATCTTCATTTTCATTAATGACCTTTATAACCTTGGTAATCCAGAATGGATAGCCAAGTGGATCTTCATCTGCTAACACTGCTATCATGCAACCCTCCTTAAGATCCTGCACAGAACCCCTGTAAAGGTCTTCCATGGCTTCACGTTGTGCACGTGATCTTCTAGAACCAATATAGATTTATCTTTCCTCTACCTGTGGGAAATTAATAATAGCTTGACGCTGTTGTTGTTCAACATTGTGTGTTTCTTGATGTTCATGTTCATTTGGCATATTTTGTGGCCAAAAAAAGGAGTCTTCAAAAGCGTATCCTCATTTACTGATCTTGAAATCATATCACTTTGATTACTGAAAAAAGACTCCCACCAAACTGAATCAGCAACATCGAAGTATTCATATGTATCTCTAATACATATTTTAATTTCCTCTAGACATTCAAAATAATTTATCTCTCTCTTCTGCCTTCGTGCATTATGGAGTTCGGAAACTGACTGTAATAACAATATCTTTGATGAAAACATTGGACGCTCTGGAATGAACTTCAAAAATGCTAAACTTGATGATGGTCCCCATTCTTCAATAGTTGAATACTTCTTGCCCCATATAAGTGTTATCCCGTCAATTTTTTTGATATGAAATTGATGCTGGAAGCTAATGTCGTTAAGTTTTTCAATGCATTTCTCCTCACCATGCGATCCAAAAATAAACCTTCGCATGTCAATAGTTTCTTCCAACACATGAAAAACAGGCTCTGGAATGTACGATTTCTTAATACATTCAATTAATGATGGCAGGCTCCCAACACCTTTCCTCCTCAATGTTACTGAAAAACGACCGAACATTTGATCAATATGATCATGAGTATGCCCAACAAGAAGGAAACCAACCTTTATCTTTTTAAAAATCCCCAATTCAACGAGCATGTTTAGATACCCAAAAAGAACTTGATTTTGTTCTCACGACTTGTGTTGTCTAATTGTAAATACAAAACTTCAGGAAGAATCAGTAACCACATCATGGATTATAGTTATGGTCAGATTTGCATCATTGTGAATATTTGGAGTTGTGAAGAAAACTCTTGGAAACATCTTCTCATTAAATACCATACAACCAACCAAGTGAAACTGAATGAAATTTTCCTCCTGTAATTTTTTTGGCGTGCGGAAAAAATGTGGAAGAAGTGTTTTCTTTTGGTCCATACCATCAATTATCAATCCCGGATATTTATTTGGATGATCATAACACTTCTTTCGATGTTTATACAACTTTTGTCTTTCACTTGTTTGCTGATTGCGATGGTCTTGAAGTTCTTTGACAACGGAATTTGTACATAAAATAAAAGAAACATATGAATAAATATATTTTCATAGTTGATAAGTATCAAATTTTAAAAAACAATGTTTTGAACACATACCTCTTTATACCCCTTGACATTTATCACTTTTTTCTTTAAGAGAAGCACATGTGTTGCAAATCCCCATCCTTGTCTTCTTAGGAATACGAACATTGTTGAATTCAGTTTTCCATATCCTTGTAAAATAAGAATATGTAATAAAATTACCAATTCCTTCAACATCTTCTGCATAATCTTTGTATAACATGAATATTTCTTGTCTCGAGAAATTATCTGGAATATGTATTGTGTATTTATTTGGCATACACTCTCCATGATTTGAAAAGAAGTCTTTCATCCATGTCTTAGCAGTATTTGCAAACGGCCCCACCTCCCGTTTATGACGTGCTTCTGAATAATATGTGGGATCCTTTTCCAATCTATCTTGGATTCTTGACAAACGACAATTACCAATTGAATACAACATTTTGAACGCCTTTCTGCAAAGCAATACATTCCCAATATGATAATCATAACTTGCTAGTGTAGATTGCATGCAACCCACTAAATATGAATTTTGCATGCTTTTATTCATTGACATATATGTTTTCCTTTTCTGCAAAGCAAAGTTGAAATCCATATTTTTCAAGCAATCCCTTTGACAACATGCACTTGAAATCAAATGAACGACAGAACTTTTTGTCGTGAGATATTTTGTCCTCGCCCTTGTATAACTGGAATGCCTTGGATTGATATGAAAAGGTCTACTCCTACTCCTAGTTGCAATATTTTCTTGCAACGACTTCATCATTCCATCATCCTTTGTAAAAGTAGTTTCATCACCATTAGAAGGAATATTATCCCCACTATCATCATCCTCAACATAGTTAAGAAATTCATCAACATCATTACGTGGAAAATTTTCTTTACCATCATCAGTTGAAGAAAACATTTCACAAGAATCATCGACACTTTTGTAACCCTGACTCAAAATAAATTCTTCACCATCTTGACCCATGCTTTCAAATTCTTCCCTAGGAGGATTCAATTCTTCATCACCATGAGTGTCTTTGAAATGGTCACTTGGAGAAAATGCAATATTCAGATCTGTGTCTTTAAAATTATCATTTGCAAGAAACTCTTCATCCTCCCCTTCCTCAATGGCGCTCTCATAATCCTTGGGATTAGGCATAAGTGGAAGCTTTGAATTTGTATTCACTAGAATTTCTTCACCCTGCCCCTCCCCTTCCTCACTAAAGCTCTCATAGTCCTTAGGATTGGGAATAAGTGAATGCCTTGAATCTATATTTATTGGAAATTCTTCATCCCCCCCTTCATCGGTGGTTAAATTATAATCGTTATGATTAGGATGAAGTGAAAATTTTAGCTTTGGAAATTCATCCCCGTCTTCATCAGTGGTGCTGGCATAATCCTTAGGATTAGGACGAAGTGGATATTTTGATGCTGCAAATTCTTCATTCCCCTCTTCCTCAGTGGTGCTGACATAATCCTTAGGATTAGGACAAAGTGCATATTTTGACTTTGCAAATTCTTCATTCCCCTCTTCATCTGTGGTGTTGACATAATCCTTAGGATTAAGACGAAGTGGAAATTCTGACTCTGGAATTTTTTCGTCCCCCTCTTCATCAGTGGTGCTTGCATAATCCTTAGGATTAGGACGGAGTGGAAATTTTGACGTTGTAAATTTTTCATTTCCCTCTTCATCAGTGGTGTTGGCATAATCCTTAGGATTGGGACGAAGTGGATGTTTTGACTCTGAAACATTATCATTCCCCTCTTCATCGGTGGTGCTCGCATAATCCTTACGATTAGGACGAATTTGATATTTTGACTCTAGAAATTTTACATCCCCCTTTTCATCAGTGTTGCTGGCATACTCCTCGGGATTACGACAGAGTGGATATTTTGAATCTACAGATTCTTCATTCCCCTCTTCATTTGTTGTTCTCATATAATCCTTAGGATTAAGCTGAAGTGGATATTCTTCATCTCCCTCTTCATCAATGGTGTCCTCATAATCCTTGGGATTAGGACGAAGTGAAACTTTTGACTCTGCAATTTCTTCATCATGCCCTTCATCACTGTTGCTTTCATAATCCTTAGGATTAAGAGTAAGTGGTATAACTGGCACTCGATTTTTTGACTCTCTATTCATGGTGAATGAACTCCCGTTATATTCATCACTCTGAATAGAGTTGTTGCGTGACGAAGATGTTGATGTTCTAGAAAGAAAAACTTCGTTATCAGAAGAAACCATGGCTTCCAACAAGAATAGGTTGAATGATACAAATTCCTCTCCCACTTACAATATATAGCTTAAAGACAGAAAATTTCCCTCCAAATTTTCCCTCCAAAAAAATTCGCGAAAAAATTTCCCTCCAAAAATTCCCTCCAAAAAAATTCACGAAAAACTTTAACTATTTTAACTATAATGACTACATGTAAATATTTTAAATTTTTTATTTTAAACTTACGTTATATTCATCTAAAATATATTTCAATTTTTTTTAAAAATATTCCTTTCATGCATGTCTTCGAAACTAAAATAACTTTCTTATTTGAATAGTTTAATATTGACTACATGTAAATATTTACAAAAATAACATGATGTAAATATTAACTATTTAAACTATAATTAACTACATGTACATATTTTAGATTTTAAAATTTAATCGCATGATTTTAAACATTGATTACATATAAATATTAACTATGATAACTAAATACAAATATTAACTATTTTATCTATAATATTAAATATAATTAACTACATGTAAGTATTTCATATTTTAATTTTTAATGTGAGATTATATTTGAATTATTCAACATTCAGTACATGTAAATATTAAATAAAATATTAATTATGATAACTACATGCAAATAATAAGTAGTTTAACTATAGTATGAACTATAATAAATTAAATGTAACATTCAGTACATGTAAATATTAATTATGATAACCACATGCAAATAATAAGTATTTTAACTATAGTATGAACTATAATAAATTAAATGTAAATATTTTAAATTTGAAATTTTAATCCCACATTCATTAAACAGTAAATCAATCAGAAAATATACGATATTTAAAAGGAATGATTGTTTCTATTCATCACATCACATCAAGTTTTCTGGTATTTGTTAGAGCAAATTTCTGGAGGTGTTGCGTTGGCATCGATAACTTCGTGGAGGCATTGCATTGGCATTGGAAGCTTTGTGTCGCTATTGGTAATTTTGTGAAGGTGTTGCATTGGCATTGGTAACTTCGTGAAGGCATTGCATTGGCATTGGAGGCATTGTGTTGCTATTCGTAATTGTGTGGAGGCGTTGTGTTGGCATTGGTGACAGCAGCTTCTTGCATTTCAAAGGTTAGTTTTCCTTCTATTCCGTCAATTTAGAGATGATTTTGGGAAAAATCTGTTTTTCTATAGTTTTTTTGTGTTCAAAAACTACTTTTTTAAGGTTTTTAGGTTCAAAAACCTTGATTTTTAAATATTTTTTTAGTGAAGAAAATGCAAAAAAAACTGAATTTTTTAGGGTTTTAAGAACAAAAATTTAGATTTTTTTTCTTTTTTAAGACTTATAGGTTCATTTACACATAAAAATCCATAAAACGACCATGCACATAAAAAAAAAAGTGGCCTTATAACATTTTTTATTTGTATTTTTTTTTATCATAAATATATGAGTGATTTCATTATTTAAATTTTTTTTTATGTGAAAATTTTATATTTTATATTTTATTTTATTTTATTTTTTTAATTTTAGATCTTTGTTTTATTTTTTAATTTTAAATCTTTAATTTTTTTTCCTTTATTGTTTTGTTATATATATACATATATATTTTTTAATTGTATTGTGATATATATATATATATATATATATATATATATATATATATATATCTTAAAGTAAATGTTTTTTTTTTATATAGTTTATTATATTGTTTTGGTTTTTTTTCTGAATTATATGTTTAAATTGTAAAATTTAAAAAAAAAAATGTATTTTTATAGTTTATTATATTGTTTTGGTTTTTTTTTAAATTATATGTTTAAATTATAAAATTTAAAAAAAAAATAAAAAAAATATATATATTTTTATAGTTTATTATATTGTTTTTTTTTTTTAATTATGTATTTATATTGTAAAATTTAAAAAAAAAATAAAAAAATATATATATATATTTTTTTTGGAGCGGTGGTGCCGGCCGGCCGGGCGGCCCAGCCCGCCTCCCGGCGCCCCCATCGGCCGAGGGCCGATTCCCGGAATCGGCCCTTGGCCGATGGGGGCCCGGGAGGCGGGCTGGGCCGCCCCCGTGGCGCCGCCCGGGCGGCCCCGGCGCCCAACGGGCGGGGCTCGAGGAATCGGCCCTCGGCCGATGGGGGCGCCGGGAGGCGGGCTGGGCCGCCCCCCATGGCGCCGCCCGGCCGCCCCGCCCTCTCCCATGGTATTTTTTTTTTAAATTTTATAATATATTCTTTTTAATTGTTTTTTTTTTAATTTTATTTTTTAATTTTATAATGTTGTCTTTTTTAAAAAAAAATTTAATCGTTTGTTTTTAATTTTTGTTTTTTTTTTTTTTATAATTTGGATTTTTTATTTTTATTTTTAATTTTTTTGTTTTTTTTTAATAATTTGTTTTAAGAACACATTTTATAATTTTGATTTTTTTTAATTTTATTTTGTTCTTTAAATTTTTTTTTTTAAACAATTTATTTTAATAAAACAATCATAGAAACATTGTTATATATAAATATAAAAAAAAATTGTTATATAATGTAATAAAAACATTATTAAATAATAAATGTTAAAAATTTCAAAATATAACAAAAATATATATATATATATATCAAAAAAAAAATACAATGTAATAAATTTACAAAAAAAAAAACATTTGTTTTAATATAACAATAAAAATTAATTAAAAATATATATATAACAATACAATTAAAAAAATAAAAAATTATATAACATTATAATATTTGTTATAAATAGTTAATAACTTTTTTGTTTTTTTTTTTTTAATATTAAACACAAACTGAAGTTTCAAAATACTAGTTTATTTTTTAAGTTTAATTTTAATGCTTTAATTTCAAACTATTTAGTTTTAGAAATACATTTTGTTTATTAAATTTATTTTATTCACAATATTTTTCCATTAACTAATATATATATATATATCGGGAAAATGGCATCAAAAAAGATTTATGTGAATGTTTCTGCACCTAGGGCAGCGGCTCCCAAATCTACGGCAGCAGCTCCCAAATCTACAGCTGCAGCTTGACGCACTATGGATACAACTCCCAAATCTAAAGTTGCAGCTGAACGCACTATGGACACTATTGGACGCAATAAGGATATTGTTGCACACACTAATAAAAGTCAAGCAAGTGGGGCACCAGGTTCATTAAAGGTTATTTCTGATTGGAAAAACGCTAAGGAAATAGATAAAACCGATTTCTCATGGTATCTTGAAGACAATGAAACGGAGGTTGATATACACATCTATCTGATTTGTGGTATGATTGACTTAAATGAGAAATATGAGGTGATGGGCAGAGTACGAGACATATGTATGGTCCCGAATACAAACACTATTTATGTTCTTCTAAGGGAGGCTCAGAAACGTGAGAAGGTTAGATATCGTCTATCAATCGTCAAGTACGACACCGATGAAACAACTTCAAAATTTTCTGAAGAAATAGCAAACAACATTGCAAATAACATTGTAAGTATGCTTATTTTTATTTCCTCTATGCATTATTGTAAGGATGATTCAATTTTTTATAAATTATTGATCATTGACATGTTTTATTTTTTTTCATAGGATTTTGTTCCGAGTCTTTCAAACATGTTTGATGGTATTTATATGTTGGTGCCAAATGTTATGGATGTGATCAAAACTTTCCACAAAGACAAAGCAGAGGAAAGGAGATTGAAGCAAAGAGTAATAGCTCGTGACACTGCAACAGTACAAAGAGGGGATCAACCAAGTGTCACTAAGGTGGGTCAATCTAATAAACTTAAACATGTTTCTTTTGAAGGTGTCGAACATGAAACATAAAATTATGATAGAATTAGTGAGGAGGAGATGAGAACTATTGTGCAAAAGAAGAAAACAGATTAGACACCAAAAAGAAAAATTGCCAAAGATCTCTCTCTTGTACCTCATAGAGGAGAGCTTGTTTATAAAGAAACTGATATGTTATCCAATAAGGCTAGGAAATCAAATATTGGTGAACCTGTAAAGGTCGTGAGCAGCAGTGAAGAACAAATTGAAAGCTCTTACGGAAGCAAAGAAATCATAACACCAGGTGCTGAGTTAGAGGATGGAATTATTAAAACAAAACAAAATGCTATTCGACAAGAGTTGAGGAAGAATAAATTAATTCTTGGTGGCCAAACATTTGAACTTAATGTTAACCAATTTTATGGCTCAGATGAAGGGAAATCTCAATATCAAATTAGAAAGGCCCATCACCTACATGTACATAATCTGAAAACATTGTTCAGGTTCAATCCATATGTGCATGTGGTGGATTATGTGGTTCTTGTCGATCCATGTCAGGTTCCCAACAAACAAGCATTTGAAAAGGCAAAATGTTTTGATTATAAATATTATGTAATTGGAGGAAACCATTCAATAGAGGCTAAAAGACAATTGATTGCAGAATATCCCAATAACTATCTTTTTCAAACATTGAAATGCATCATTTACGCTGGCTTAACAGAAATGGAATCAAAGTTATTGGCATGGGATCATAATGCAGATAATGAGTACAGAATGAAAATGACTTTCATCCAAAGGGTCAGATTTATTCATAATGAATTCATAGAAAAATGTCGTGGGGATAAGACGGAAGTTAGTGTAGCATTTCGAAAGGAATGTTTAATGGAAACAGGTTATCAAATTGATGAAAAAAAAGCAAAAGATGGAAAATTGAATACAAATCTCTTCAGAGGCACATATAACATTTTTCAGTTGGCATTTAGAACTGGGGAGGTATGGGATTTGATTGATGACATTTTTGATCGATGGGAGAATATTTCCATAAAAAATCAGAAAGTTAGAAAGAGTAAACCCATAATATGTACCAACAGTAAGGGGGGTCCTGAAATGAAGCAGCTTCCAGAGGATATGACTATTACACCTTGGAAAACAATGCAAGGTGTGAAGGATGATAAATTAGTCAAATCAGTATTAGCCCGTGTGAAGTCGGGTGAATTATCAATGGAAGAAATGTGTGCAGAATTTCAAAAGTAAGTTTCTTGAATTATTTCTTTCATTATAATTTTATTTTTAATAAAACATAATGATATTGGTAGAATTTGTTATACATGTCAATATATTAACGTTTTTAACTTGATTTATTCAGTCAGAAAATTTATATGAAAATACAAGAACACATGGTTAAAATGTTGAATGAAGACAGTTGGGATGATGTTGTACGCAACTACCCAGAAGCAAGTTCTACATCAACACTAAAAGAGTTTTATATTTCATTCAATAAGGTATGTT
>JAXQQM020069883.1:0-11310 GCA_034641835.2 Pinus albicaulis
TGACTCTAACTAGCAAAGTAAAACTTCCATTTGTTCAATTTTTAGATGCTAACTATCATTTCATTAAGGGGAAAAAAAGATAAACTACTTGCAGAATGAAAAATACTCTACCTTGCATAATTCATCAAATTAGTAGCATAATTTCATGTATCATCTATCTAATTCACACTTGTTTGAAAATAATAAATCTAACTTGCATCTTGCTTGTAATTAAAAGTCTAATTCTACTCTATTTTGCAGTGAGGAAAATGAGTTTTTGGAGTGGTCTAGGAGCTTCTCTTGATCGTCAAATCACAACTTGGGGTCATTATTAATCCGAACTGAGATAAGGTTGAAGTGGGGAGCAAAGAAGGTGAAGGAGGTACTGCACATGCATGCTACAAGAGGTACTATAATGCTACAGGAGGTATTGTAATGCTACAAGAGGACCTGTAATGCTACAAGAGAGGTTCCGAGGGTGTTTTTCCAATGGAGATGAAGTATTGAAGGAATTAAGAGGTGGGTGGAGGTTAGAGAGAGTGAAGGAAGGCTGGGAAAGCATCCTAGCTAAGCCCATGTCATCTTATAGGTTTTTCTTGCACTAGGATGAATGCCCACGATGTCCTAAATTCACTGGGCAGAGTAACTGTGGAAACAGAGTTTTGGGATAAGATTTAGAGATGGAAAGAGAAGATGGAGGAGTCCAAAATGGAGGTGAAAGAGGTTCCCTTTCCTGTATATCAACACAATCTTGCAACCAACCACATGCATACATCCATTGATATTTTACACAATGATATAAACTATGATGGAAAATATGAGTTGAATTTGAATAACATCTATTTTATGCCATAACACTACTCTGATCACTGAACTGACTTCTAAGCTACAGAAATAAAATATGAAGAAGGATAACTAACATTCATCTATTTCCAAGAAATCATAAAAAATATATTTTTTGATTGAGATTGTGAATCCTTCCAACCATTATCCCAAAAGAGAGGTGATGCAAAAGCTTCCAATCATAGGTTTTTATAGCTTAACCTCTACTGTAATGAAATAAATCTATGGAATGCTTGGAACCAAGAACAAAAAACAAGTACAAAAGAGGGACGTAAGCTTCCGGTTTGGGCCCAAACCCAAGGGTCTTAGCCCCATGAAACTAACTCCGATGTAGCTAAATAAACAAATTCTTATTATTAGAAATTAAAAGTCTCATACATCACATAAAAGTTTAAAATGACAATGTCAAGCTAATAGATCAATAGTTACACCTAGTTGAATAAAAAATTCGAATCCTAATGATATTTTCATTTTTTTTAATTTATACAAAAGTGTAGCTGATAGAATCTTACTTGAAAATAGGAGTGATTGACTCATTGATATAAAAAATAGTGGATCTAGTCCCTCCTGAGCTTCACTTTCATTAGGAGTGACTTGAATATCGATGAATTCAAACTGATGAGAGAGGATTTTGTGATCATAAGCTGAGTTAGGGAGTTAAGGAGGTGGAAAAACCCCCTAGATTCTCTCTTGGTTGTCTCCATCAAGCCCTTGCATAGTAAATGCCTAAAAAATGCTTCATTTTCTTGTAATTAAACCACATTAGGCCACATACTATGAAAAACACCTTTTACTCTTCTTACTAAGCATAATTTAACAAAAAATGTGAATTAATGTGAGAAAATGATAGTTTTAAGGCTGGAGGATGGCATAATGATATTCGAGATATACCTATTGATGGGATTCATCAAATACAACAATGTATTTCTAGAAGAAATATTGGGATTTCCATCCATGAGAGAAATAAACTTCTTCATTGAGTTGATTCTCGGTTCAGTGAAAATTTATAAGGTCCCATTTCACGTGAGCAAATCAAAGCTGGTAGAATTGAAGCTACAAAAGAAAGAGAAGTTGGGTAAGGGGTATAAAAGACCTAGTGTGTTTCCCTAGGGAGCCCCAACACTATTTGTAAGAAGAAGGATGGAACACTATGATTGCACATTTATTACTAATAGTTGAATAAAGCTAGAGTGAAGAAAAAATACCTGCTGCCAAGAATTGATAATTTATTTGACCAGCTAAAACGAGCCACAATACTCTCCAAAATAGATTTAATATCTGACTATCATCAAGTAATAATTATAGATGAAAATATTTATAAGGTTACATTTAGGATGAGATATGACACTACGATTTTGTGGTGGTACCATTTGGGCTCAAAAAATCCCCAACCACATTTATGTTCCTAATGAACAGTGGCTTAGCCAATATATAGAAAAATTTGTTCTAGCTTTTATGGATGATAGCTCGTTTTACTAAAATACTAGAGAAGAAAGGGAAGATAATTTCAAGGCAGTGCTGCAGAATCTGAGGGAACACAAACTATATGCCAAACTCAAAAAATGTGATTTCTTTAAATCACAAGTCCAATATTTGGGACACATCATCACAAAGGAAGGTATAGCCATGGATCCTGAAAAGATCAAAGCCATAATGGAATGGACCACTCCATAAAATGTTGTATAAGTCATACCTTTCATGGGATTGGATGGATATTACAAAAAAATAATTTGAGGTTTAAAAATATTGGGCTTCCAATTACAACTTTATACAAGAAAAGGATAACTTCCAATGGACATCAGAGTTTGCACCTAACTTTGAGAAACTCAAGAAATTTCTCACACATGCACCTATCTTAATGATAACTGACTCAGAGAAGTGTTTTTTAGTTTACACAGATCCCTACTGTTGGTAGGAACTTCACCCCTCAAAAGAGGAGTGGGATCAACCAAAGATTGCACTAGCTCAACCACTTCATCAACCAATGGTTGAGTAGATTTCTGAGAGGCCATAATGGGTCCCAGAGTAGAAGAATGTTTAGATTTTGACCATAACCTTTGTACCACTAAAATCATAGGGTGAAAATGAGTAAGATGATCCCCCTTTCATAACCTACAAGGGAAATTAGGTTTAAATATTCTACACCTAGGTATTTGATCAACATCAATGCCCTCAACATGAATATCAATGGCTGGTGGAGAGTCTCCAACGTGACTTACAGAGGTTAGTGACTCTTTACCAAGAGATATGGGACTTTATTCCCTAGCATGACTCACAGAAGCAAGTGAATAATCACCAACATGAATCACAAAGTTGGTTGACCTATTTCTAGTATGACTAGCAGTGACTAGAATTATGCCCCCAACATGACTTGCAACAGTTGAAGGATGATCTCCAACATGAATTGCAGAGGTTTTCGATGATTCATATATATAATTATTCTTCTTCTTATTCCTCCTCTTTATCTTCTTTTTATATTTCTTATTACAATATGGAGAAGAAAGAGGAAGCCTAGATTTATCAGGAAAAGAAGATGAAAAATTAACACTCGTTTGATGTCCTTGAAATAAAGAATTCATCTGAGAAGCCTCAAGAACATTTGGAATAATCATAGTGAACCACAGCCAAACTGGTAGTCCAACATTCAATTAAGGAATATTTAAAGTGTCCATCAAGGGGGCACCAACGTTTCCAAAGAAAGGAAAAGAAAAAGGTTCCCGTTTTAAAGGGGTTCCTTGGTTGGTATCCACAGGAACATTGGCCATACCCAACTTATGCATAGATCCTTTTTCAAGGAAGAGAGATGCACAATCAAACCTTTGCCCTTAAGAAGACAACTCCACAATTTCAAGAGAAAGGCCAAAAACCTTTCAAGACCAGTTGAGTGGTTGGTCAGCCACTCAGGATCAAGGCTCCAAAAGTGAAAAGACAAATCCACCTAAATCCAACTAAATACAAAGAGAAAATATCACTCCACTACAAATTCCTAAAGATACAAACAATAAACAAACTTCCAAGTATTTATAGTTCAGGTGGTTAGGAGCAGACACCAAAATATGAGAGAGTAGATAAAGGGGCCTTCAGAAGGAAATTTAGGATGATGAGGGACCAAGTCTTACCAACGAAGGTATGAGAAACAATTCCGCTAACCTCCAATATAAATATCCTTTGTCGTTCCAAGTACACTCTCTTCGCGGGGAACCCTACAAAAGTAGTATGAAAGTGAGACAACATTTGTCTCAGGTACTATGAGCATTCTCCCCTGAGTCACATATGCAGTCCTTAGGAAAGGAAATTAAGGTTACCATTTTGTAGTCAGAAACTTGGGTGAACATTCGTGGGAGTGTGATCCGACAAGTTGGAGAGGGTGTATCTCTCTTTCCCTATCTTCACACATCCTCATGCTTGACACCTATGTTAGAGGATATTTCCTAGACAACCTATATGACACTGAATTTCCACTCTTTAATCAACTTATAAATATTAGTTTGAGTGGCCTTGGATATTTTAATCTCCACACACCTATTATAAGGCCCTAAATGCCCTAGACTAGGTGATGTTATTGTGACAAAAGAAAAAATTCTAGCTTATTTTAAATTACACATTCATTTTAGTGTATGTTATTTAGGACAAGGGATATGGAAGTGCAACTACTGATGTTATGATGCAAAATAAATCAATAATAAAACTTAGGCTACTTGCAAATGCAACTCTTTTTCTTCGATGAAAAGTGATTTATATATGGTTCTGCGAGAATCTACTTGAATCAATTTTTATTTTTTAGTTTATTATTATTATTATTATTTAATAGGCACTCACACATTCAAAATATAACAAAAAATTAACTAAATTATTGTTCTAAATGAATCTAACCTTAATGCACACTAGTATGCAAATGAAAAATTCAAGCACAATCCTAAAGGTAAGCAAGCGTGACCAACAAAATTATGACAAATCAATGGAGGAAAAATAAGAAAATTTCAAATCAAATGTCACTTACCAAAACAAAAATATTATTTAATTACCACAAAGACTTGCATGTTTGACAAAACCAAAATATTGCCAAGAAAAGAAATGAAAGTAAAAAGAAAACTCAATTTTACCAAGTCAAGTTTAGCAAGTCAAAATTGAAAACATAGAAATTGAAAAGACTAGTGTAAACAAGAGCATAAAACCCTCAAGAATTTGGTAAAGAAAGATGAAAGATATTCATAATATTATCAAGACCTCAAACAACTAAAGTCTCATATCTGGAGAAGAACCATAAATCCTTTCAAGACCAAAAGAGAACAAAGCAAACAAGATCAATCTTTAGGTCATAAAAGGAAACAAGGAGATAACTGGTTAATCTAGAGCTTTAAAAGCAATATGAATGTGTTGCAAAGTATAGAAACAACCAAATACTTCATAGATAAGACTTGGAACCAAATTTCACATACAAAAGGATTCACCAAATAAAAACCCTAGGTTGACAAAAGTTTTTCTTCACACAAATTAATGATATTAAAAAGGATTGTTAACCACAAGATTTCAGACTTTAACAAGACTTCAAAATCATACACAGAATTGATCAGGCCTTCAGGAGACTCAGGATTATTTTTTTTTTTTTTGATTTTCCAAAAATATATGCTATTTTTCATAAGAACTTCTCTGTCTATACACAACTTTGAGTGAAGCAACCTGCGTATATGCAAGTTGTAACAAACGAAACTGTGTATTTACACGGTTTTTTAGAAAAGAAAACAAGTATAGATGGTAAATTGAGATAAATTAAAATAATACACCTAGATCTAAAAGAGCAGGAAAAGGGATCAAGTCATGCAAGAATACAAAATACTAAAAAATGGTAAAGTAATAGACCAATGACCCAGATCAATCAAAACAACCCTTTTAGGCAATAATTCAAAAGTGTTCCCCAACAGAGTAACCAATTTTGATGGAGGGAATGATTCCCAAGAGAGGGGGTTGAAAAATCCAACATACTAAAATAGAAAAAAACTGAAGTGTTGAAAATGGAGCAATAAAATATAGTTTTGACTTTGCCTTGGTCAAACTAGATTAAAATTTGAATTTGAATTTCAACAAAATACTTGGAGGTAATTAACTGAGGTAACATGGTTTTTGTCACTTATTTAAATCAATAAATTCGAGTTGGAGACACTTTCGTTCAGTTCTACATGATTGATTGCTAATTTGTAGCAATGTAATTCAATTAATTTGAGTTATTGTTAGTTAAACTAGTTCCAACTATAGGAGAAACTAGTGGAGGGTCAAGTTGTGCAGTGTAACCTCAGTCACACTCAGTGGTCATCCATTTAACTGATCTATAAAACTAGTTTGACTGATGCATGCAGAGAATTTGAGTTACCCAATTGATATTTGATTTCAAGGGAAATGTACTATTAGTTGTAAACTAATCCAAGTTGTACAGGTGTTGCATGCAGTCAGAAAATTGACCTATGGTAATTTCACAATTCCTTGGTGATAAATTCCTAAAAAATAGGGTCAATTTTCCAAGGGAACAACACAAGGAAATAAAATCTTGGAGACTTGAAAATTTGGCTAAGTATTGGCGAGGTTCAGTCAGTTAGATAGAGGATAGAAGATACATGTGAATGCTGAGCTGAAGCTTGAGCATGACATATTTAATTCATCCAGATTATTTGATTAATGCAATACAAATAGTAAGGGGTTTTGAGTAGTTGCTTTACCCTAGATAAATATATGAGTATGTGTGTTAAATATTGATGCATGTTAATGATTTATGTTCTCGATTGTGAATTTTCTTCTGCATACTAGTACAGTAGATTCTAATATTGTGATTTAGTAAATTTAATGACCAGTTTAGGATCTAGACATTAATTTCTACATGGTATGAGAGCTAGATTCATAGTAGAGAAGAGATTCGATTTTTTCTTTGTAGGAGGATAAGATTTGCAAGATCAATTATTCAGAGCTAGAAGGATGGATTTCTATGGAATAAGACTCGAGTATGTACTTGAGGGAAAATCGACTTATGTTTCTTGAAATGACCACATGGAGGTAGTGCTGGAAGATAATGGGTTGAAGGAATTTGTTGATAGTGAAATTCCGAAACCGACAACAATTGATACTCAAAATATAGTAGAATAGAAGAAGAATGTATCCAGGGAGAGGAGAATCATATTGGAGGGAGTATGAGACCATATTGTCTCAAATATCCATGAGAAAGAGACTCCATATGCAATGTGGTAAGCATTGAAAAATATATTATAGAATAATAACGACCACATGAAGCTAGCATTTAAAGATAAGCTTTGAAGTATCAATATGCAGAAGAATGACTCAATTTAACAATATCTGATCAGTTTAACACACTGTCATTATGATCTTGTAGTAGTCAGTGTCACAATATCGGATGATGATTTGGTGAGCCTAGCCCTTCTAGGCCTTCCCAAGAGCTGACACATCTACCAAGATTCGGTAAATAAGAGGGAGAAACTACCAAATTAAGAGAAACTCTGGTCTGATTTGGTACATGAGGAAATACGGCTGAATACCAGAGATGAGACTTCATCCGAGGATGAGGATGAAGAAATTTGTGCCTTGGATGGAAAGGAAAAGATATGGAAAGGGAATAAATTCCAATCCAAAGAAGAATATAGTCAAGGGGGAAAGAAGAAATACTTGTCCAGAATCAAGTGCTTTCACTGTTGTGAATTCGGGCACTATGCCATGAAATGTCCATATAAGAAAGCAAGCAAGAAGACCCCAGGAGGAGAAATAGGTGAAGCCTTGGCTTCATAATTTGAGATTGATTTTACTCTCATTTCATGCATGGAAATCATAGTGATGGGAAGCGTGTGGTATCTCGATAGTGGTGCCTCTTTCCATATGACGGGGAATAAATAATTCTTCAGTGGCTTTGAGGAGAATGACCTCTAGATGCACATCGAGATGGGAGATTATGGAAGGTATAACATGACCGAGATTGACACCGTCACCTTTCAGAGGGAGTCAGACTCTCCTCTAAGGATCAAGGATGTGATGTTTGTTCCGGGTCTAAAGAAGAATATGCCATCGTGGTGTTGGGAGATCTTGGCTATGATGTGATATTCAATAAAGGAAAGGGATTCCTGAGACACATCACCATGGGAAAAGTGAAGAATATCAAGGTTTGAGTGAAGAAAATCTACAGGTTGGTTGTGGAATATTGTGTTGCTTTGAGCACAAATGAAGAGAAGGTGCAAAGTCGTGATGTCAACAAATTATGGCATGGAAAATTTTCCATTTTCATCATGGAGCTTATAATATCATGAAAAATATCAGCGTAGGCCACTAGGAGCACTAGAGTAACAAAATACATGCAAAGGGTGTACCTTGGGGAAGGACACAAAAGTCGCCTTCAATGATCAAGATAGCAGGGTGCATGAAATCCTTTAAAGGATCCACTCTAATGTTTGTGGATCTTTCTTGATAGCCTCCACAACCAAGCACATGTATTATGTCATATTTTTGGATTATTTCTCACGTAAGTGTTGGATTTTATTTACGCAGAAGAAATAACACACATTCTCCAAGTTTGCTGAATTTAAACCACTTGTTGAGAATGAAACTAACATGAAAGTGAAGGCTCTCAGGAGTGATAACGGTGGTGAGTATGCATCAAATGACTTTCAATTTTTGTGTGTAAAGGAAGGAATTCGATGGGAGTTGAAAACACCTCATAACCCACAAAAAAATGGGGTGGATGAGAGGAATAACATAAGTATTGCGGCAGAATCAAGGGTGATGTTGCATGACCAGGGCCTACCTATGAACTTATGGGCCAAAGCATGCAACAAAATGGTCTATTTGCAGAATAGGAGTCCTCATCGGATTCTTGGGATGAGTACACTAGAAGAAGATTTTTCAGGGAAGAAAACAAATGTGTCACACTTCAAGATATTTGGAGCATCAGTATATTTGCATGTATCCAAGGAATAAAGGAACAAGTAAGAGTTGAAAACAGAGTTGGGAATATTTTTGGGGTACACTAATACACCTCACAACTATTGGGTGTACCTGCCATCTCTTAGGATGACAATTTTTCATAGATCTGTTTTTACTTTTAAAATGTAGCACCTGCTAAAATTTCAACAAAACAAACCCTTTTTAACATTATGTTTTGTAGTCTATTCCCTCTATGAATAGAAAGTAAAAAACATGTTGTATATCGGGATAGAGTTCCTTATAAAGACACCCGTTCTTATGTTGTCCCTAAGGTTGTTTCCTCTTTCATATAGACCAAATGATGGGGCATAATGTGCATGAACAGCTTCTTGCACCACTCTATCCCATAAAGCCAATTCTTAGGAGTAGAGCCAAGACAAATTAATAATCCCATGCAACATCAATACGAAAAGTAAAACACAAAACTTCCTATTAGTGTGTACTTCTAAATTGTAGTGTGTCAGCCAAAGTACGGTTCTGTCGATTTGAACATTCGATTCCCTTTCGTCGATTTTTCCACCCTATATGAATGGACTACTAATTTCTAAATGAGATTTTAATTTCAACTGATAATCATTCTTATGCGAGAGCTTGCAACATTCTATTGATAAGTATAATAGCTAGTGGATTGAGCTAATTAGCTTGAACCAGTTGTCCTTGTAGCATAGTTTGTATCTGCCGGGTACAAAATTGGAAAACAGAGCTAGCTTTGGGGGTGTCGAGACCCTGCACATCATGAATGTAGAAATGTTGTGTTGAGGCAGGCCCGTGAGCGCTTTACCGATCTGCAATGTTCTGTTCAAAGTTCTGGAAGCTGTCATGGTCAAGGATGCAAATTATTTGAGACCTCCTAGGGCTATCAGCGACCTTACGACAATGAGACTGTCTATCGGTGACCTCCTTATCAGTTTAAAAACAGACATGAAGACATACTCCTTATCATTTCACAAAAAAAATTAATGCATCGAGTGATAAACACCTTCTAGAAGAACAAAGGAACTGTACATTCAATGTTGTGCAACAAACAAAAGACAAAGATATAGTCTTATCTAAGCTTTTCAGGATCAAAGACATTGGGGAAAGGAACTGATGGGAACGAAATGTCTATTGGGAGGAGGAACAACTTACCTGACATAAGGAGGGTGAGGAGGTACTTGCTGGGAGAAAACTATAACCTTGGGGCAATGGTACTGCATCATAGTATCCCTTTATAAGTGGACGAATCCTTAATGCGTACATCCTGGTGGTTTCTTCCAGAAAAATACAAATGAGACTTTAGAGGCAGTTGAGCCAGCCAAGCCAGTGGATGTGACTAGAGAGGATTCTGATTCTGATACAGATGTTGGCCAAGAGAAGTCCAGAGCGCACATAGGGGAAAAAGTAAACCAGTGTGGATGGTGCACCTATTAACCTAAAAACATATAGTGGCTTAGATGGAGGTAAAGGTGGTTAATTCATAGTAGTTAGTGCCGCACTAATAGCACCTCAAATTAGAAAGAGTAGTCCATTCATTCTTAGGGTAGCTATTCCTATAGCATGATCTTCGCACTTGCATAGGCGACCTTGCTCGACATCATTCGGGCATACTTTATTTAGCAACCAACCGTTTACGAAAATGAGATGAATACCAACCCTCCATCTCGTTGGTAATGCTTGGCTATAACCTGATCTTGTGACAATGACCTAACTCTGGTAAATGACCTTCCCTCCCATGACAAGCATTCCCTTACAAGCATGACTGCGACTCTGTGTCTATCACATTATCCTAAATAGGTGCATTGTAAGTAATTATCAGAACCTTAGACCTATAGAATTTTGTGGTGGGACTACCATTGGTGACCTATGCCTCCAACGATGGGAATATTTCACTTATTAACTCATTGGAAACATCTCGAGTAGTATCTGCCGTTGGAGTAATTGAGTAAAGTAATATGGCCCAAATCTGTTGGGTGGAAAGGATATTTGACCTCCAGTTCGATCGTTCCATGTTTTATTGAGACCATTCTAATGGTAATGGGTGGTAAGGTCTAATTTGGTGGTAATATATAATGGTAATAGGATCTTGGGCCATGCAACAATAGTGGTGAAAAAGTGGGTATTGGGCTTACTAGGTTACACTAGGGACCACCAGGCTACTCGAAGCAACCAACAGAAATCTAACATAGGGGCCTCAGTTTGGAAATATTTGGTAGGTCTAGTGTACTGAGGGCCTTCAATATGGGTCTAAAGGCTGTACTACCAGGGTGCCATCCACCTAAAAAGTAATGGTTTACTTTTTCATATCAATTAAAACACTACTATAAAAATCCCCCGAAATTCCCAATAAGGAAGGAGGAGGTTCTACAAGACTCTGATAATTAGTTAGATTATACTTCACCTATCATATAAGTCCCTCTTTCTCTTATTAATGGGGATAAATGAAACAACACCCGCCCTTTCTTAATTTCTTGATCTAAAATCAAGAAGGTTCAATTCATACTGTTACGGTAGTGGAACCAATCTTACGAGTCTCTACAA
>JAXQQM020073145.1:0-95895 GCA_034641835.2 Pinus albicaulis
CTAGTGGTACCATTTCACAACCAAGAACCAACGGCTTCATTTTAGTAACACTTACTCAAGTGAACATGGCGGGATCACTTACCCATTACCCAGAGTTCTCTGGGAGGGGTAATGACGATTTAGAACAACACTGGTACCTCTACGAGGCCATATGGAGGGCATGGAAGACACCAGATGCGGGGAAGTTAATAGAATTTCAAACCACTCTTAGGGAGAGAGCTGTACACTAGTTTATAAAGTGGTCTGAAGCTCATCAGAATCCAACGATGGCAGATGTGAAGAGGGACTTCGTTAAGGAGTTCAAACTGCCCCAAACAGAACAACAGGGTTTGTCAGAAATGTGGGAAATCAAGCAGCAGGAAGGAGAGACTGCTTGGGATCTAATGCGAAGATTCAAAGACGCGATTGGAAAACTCAGCTATCTAATCGATCCGAACCATCAGAGGGATTGGTTCATCAAAGCTCTTCTACCCTTTACAAGAACTCCATTAACTCAACAGAGGATCAAGACGTTGCAGGACACACTGGAGAAAGCAATGAAGATAGAAGCCATGGCGGGTTATCCACAAGAGTTTAAGGGAGGAACATCAGTACATGACCCCTCTATAATGGGGTTGCAACATCAAATAGCGAGCTTGATAGAGAAAATCAAGGAAATTCAACCAATGCGGCCAGCAAGACCGAATGTATGGTGCACACACTATCTAATGGAAGGACATGTGGTAACCGAATGTCCTCAGCTGCGGGGTCAGAATGGGGGGGCATCGGCTGCAGGGGCACAAGGGCTCCACCAATGGGAGGAGTTTCACAAATAAACAACCAGGGAATATATCCACCACAACAACAATACATGGGGTTCCTTGCGCAACAAAGTCCAACCACTACCGAGTATTGTGAAATATGTAAGAACATGGGTCATCCACCTCGTCTATGCCATATTTTACAAAAATATTCCACTATTCCAAATAACACATACTGTGAGTTATGTGCCTCAACAACACACAGCACAGAGCAATGTAGAACTTTGGATGCATTGGCGGAACGATTGGATCGGCCTTCATACCGAGTGAATGAGACTCCCCGAGGAAGAGGAGGAGGCATGAGAGGAGGCCGAGCAGGGGGTAGAGGTCCAGTAAGATGTTACAATTGCGACCAAGAAGGACACGTAGCTAGGGAATTTCCATTTCCTAGAAGACCCTAGTGTTCCCAGTGCCGAGTTAACATGCACGCAACAAAATATTGCCCTGAGCTCATTAAAATATGGGAGGAAAGAAATAGACAGAGGGGAAAAAATCTAGTAAATGACGAACCCAAGATAATGGAGACTCAGAAAATGCAGAACGTGGCCATAGTGACACGAGGAGGAAAAATAACGGGGGAAGATGCAAATACAATGGACCCGATAAAATTGATCAGGCCAGCATCCACAAAACCACTGATCAAACTAGAAAGACAGAAGAAATTTTTTCAAGAAGCAGTAGAAAAATTTTCCCAACTGGGGGGAAACAAAGGTATTGAGTTACAGCAAACCCAGGAAAACAACGGAAACCAAGCCAATACAAGTACTATAATTCAAGAATGGTTCCATCTATTCCTGAAGATTGTTAACAATGCACCAATGTTGGAGTAGCTAAAGCAGAACCTGGAAGGAGTGGTGCAGAAGAACACAGGATCAAGGGAATCACCCGATGCAACCCAGAAGTATGTACAGAGAGTGAAAAGAAATAAAATAAGGACAGGAAAAGAGTTCCGAGTGAACACCCAGGTTGCGGGTTTCCAAGTTAAAGACACCATGCTTGATTTGGGATCTGATGTCAATATTTTACTAAGGAAAACCTGGGAAGCATTAGGAAGGCCAAGATTAACATACTTACCAATCCAACTTCGGATGGTGAGCCAGTACTGCACTCTGCCCATAGGTATATTGGAGGAAGTTGAAGTTGATATTGTAGGAGTAAAGACATATATGGACTTTGAGGTCATTGACATCATGGGGGATAAAGATCCTTAACCTGCATTATTGGGAATTGACTGGGCCTTTGAAAATTACGCAATAATAAATTTAAAAAAAGAACTGATGATATTTGAGGACGGGGAGGTCAGAGTCACTCAGCCACTCGACCCGTATCAAGGTCCAAGATACACAGAGGCTGTAGATAACAGAGAAGATGATCAGCTTATGGACCATCTTTATCAAATGACCGCAGGAAGAAGGGAAGATTACATCAACCCAACAGCAGGCGGCTCTATAAGCTAGAGAAGCATCCAAATCTCATAATTAGGCTCAGAAATATCTTGGGATGATTGGCAGCAAGGAGGGTATTAGACCAATATAAGGAGATGCGCCAACATCAGAAGAATCAATTGGATCGGGACTAAGGTAAGGGACTACCCAACTTTATCCAAAATGAATAATGTAAACATTTTCATAACAGAAATAGAAGATAAGGAACCAGAAGGAAATAGGGTACCACTAATGGACATGGAATTACAGTCCACATCGGCAATATGGTGGAGTAATAGCCACAACTCACTGTCGCAATGGAGCAGAGTTGTGGAAGCATTAAAAACGAGATTTAAGGAAGAGGAAGGACCTCAGGTTAAAGAGAAATACCAAGGGAACTCAGACCCCAGAAACCATATGAAGGAGTGTGAGGATCAATGGAGAACTGCAGGATAACCAGAAGAGCTATGGGTACATTGATTTATCCATTCTTTGGACTTGATTCCACAGGCCTGGTACCTAACGGAAGAAAATAAAAGAGGGACCAACACATGGCAGGAAGTTGCGTATAACTTTACACAATGTTTCTTGTTTGAAGGAAAAACAGAACCTGTCACACAAGCTTTGCAGGCTATAAAAAAAGTACTGTTCTTCCCAGAAATTCAAAAGGAGTATGAGCAGCAGCTTCCGAACCTAAGCGTCAGACAAAAGGTAGCATGTCAAAAGATAAATAGCGAAATGGATGATGATAATCTAGAATATCTCAGGCATCTATATTTTGAAGAGACGGAAGGGGAGAGGGATATCAAAGAAGAACCGACGACAGAAGGGATCCACTTGCTACCATTAAGAACCAAGAAACTAAATATTGGAACAGAAGATAAGCCCAAACTAGCGACAATTGGAGATTATTGGGATGAACAGACAACTAAGGAGATATACAGTCTGCTATAGGAATATGAGTACTTGTTCCCTTCATCGGTAGCAGATCTAAAGGGAATAAAAGGGGATATGGGTGAGATGTGGATAATATTTAAGCCTGACACAAGGCCTATGAAACATAGACCATATCGTCTGAATCCAAGGGTGAAGGAAAAAGTTAAGGCAGAGATCAACAAGATGTTAAAGGCAGGATTGATATTCCCAGCAGAGTAAGCAGAGTGGGTAAGTCCTATAGTTATACAAAATAAAAAGGAGAAGTCTGAGATTCGAGCCTGTGTCAATTATAGGAGCTTAAACAATGCTTGTATCCATGACCCATTTCCCACTCCGTTTAGTGATGAAGTCTTAGATAATGTTGCGAGAAATGAGGTGTATTCGTTCACCGATGGATTCTCAGGATACCATCAAGTAAGGATAGGAGAGTAAGATAAGAAAAAGACAACATTCACCACCTAATGGGGCTCTTTCACATATAATGTGATGCCATTTGGATTGAAAAATGCACCTGCAGTATTTTCTCGCATCGTGATAGCCGCTTTCTGGGAGTACATCCACAAGTTCTTAGAGGTCTACATGGAGGACTGGACAGTCTACAGCTTATTAAAAGACCATGCAACGTTATTAAGGATAATGTTTGATAGGTGTAGGCAACTTCAGATCTCGTTGAACCTAAAGAAGTGTATCTTTGCAGTACCATTTGGAACACTGCTAGGACACGTGGTATGTACCCAAGGAGTTTGCATGGACCCAACCAAAGTAGTAGTGATAGTCAACATCGAGGCACCAGAAACTGTAAAACAACTGAGATCACTGCTGGGCTACACAGGTTACTACCAGTGATTTATCCGCAATTATGCGAAGATAACAACCCCTTTAGAGAAGTTTTTGCGGAAGTCTGAGCATTTTCACTGGACAGAGAGTTGTAGAACAGCCCTGAATACCGTGAGAGAAAAACTAGCAAGTGCGCCAATATTAGTTCACCCAAATTGGGAAAAACAATTTCATGTGCACATCGATGCTTCCAGCATTGCACTTGGAGCAGTCTTCACTCAACCAGGGGAAACTTCAATTGACCACCCGGTATATTTTGCAAGTCGAAAATTGTCCACAACAAAACGAAACTACACTACAATAGAGCGGGAGGCATTAGCAATGGTGTATTCCCTTCAAAATTTCCGCCACTACATGTTGGGAGGTACGTTTAAATTTTTCACAGACCACTCAGCTTTGAAATATTTGGTAAACAAAATGGTCTTAGAAGGAAGAATCTACATCTGGCTCCTACTCTTCCAATATTTCACTTTTGAGATGATCGTAAAGGCTGGAAGATTGAACGTAGGGCCTGATAACCTGTCTTGACTAGAGAATGGAGAAAATGGAGGTTCTCTAGATGATTAGTTACTAGGCGCTGATCTTTTCAGAGTATAAGCCATCCTAGAATATTTGGACCAAATAGCAACCTACCTCACAACAGGGCAGTGTCCACAGGAATATGCATTAGTCCAAAAAAGACACCTGGTAGTTAGAGCTGCAGAATATCAACTCATAGCGGGACACCTATATAAGATGGGATTGGACCATATTCTTCGGAGATGTGTCATGGACCATGAAAGGGATGTGGTACTATGGGAATGCCACAGTGGGGTTGTGGGAGGACACGTGGGAGCCAAAACGATGACAAGAAAGGTACTACAAGCAGGGTTGTGGTCGCCACCAGTACATATGGACATCAAAGCATTTGTTAAGAAATGTGATATATGTCAGTGGACGGGACGACCATCCCACAGAGATGAACTTCCACTTCATCTGATAAAAGTACTGCAGCCATTTGAAAAATGGGCAGTCGATTTTGTAGGACCAATTACACTAGTTGCAAGACACTCGCAAGCGAGGTACATAATAACAGCGACAGACTATTTGAAGAGGTGGGCAGAAGCATTGCCAGTAAAAAATTTCACAGTAGAGACTGCTGCCAAGTTCATATTTGAAAACATAACCTGTTGGGTGTGGAGCCTAATTATCTTGTTTATTTTGTATCACAGCATTGGCCCCCTATACCTTAATGGGGCAGCAACACTGCCCGTAATTCAACGTTCCCTAAGGGGTCTAGGGGGGGCGACTATGAATTTATGGAGTCCCCCCCTGGTGGGGGGTTCCCGGGGCAACACCCCCGAAGCTAAAAACATATGTAAAATTTCCTTGTAAAAGTATAGTAATTTCTAGTCAATCTGGGCCATTCATTAGGCAAATGATCTGACGGTAGAAGTTATGTTTATTTTAGGGTTTTTTTCCCTAGAAGGAAACCCTTCGCTTTGTATGAGGGTATTGTATTGCGGCTGTGCATTTTGTATGTGTATTCTCAGAGCGAGAAACAGATAGGGATACTGTTAGAGAGAACAGAGGATGTTACAGCGGATCTGTCGTAGGTTGTGTCTCTTCATTTTGCTGGATAATAAAAAGGAAGGACTGGCTGTTCGGGGTGGATGTAGCCCAAACTGGGTGAACCACATATATCTCTGTCTCTCTAGTTTTATGTGTTTTGTGTGCATGTGTTTTTCGCATATTTTATGTGTCGCATTGCTCTGTAATATATATAATTTTCTAACAACTGGTATCGAAGCCAAAGGTCTATTTCGCTAATAAACTCACAGGAAAGAAGGGTTCTTGGTTCAAGTGGGAGCAATGGCGGAAGATGGTAAGTTTAGGGTCGAGAAATTTAACGGCCAAAACTTCCCGCTGTGGAAGATGCAAATGGAATATTATCTGTATCAGAAAGACCTATACCTACCATTGAGCGGAAAAACAAAGAAGCCGACGGCTATGATAGATGCATAATGGGAGATTCTCGATAGAAAGGCACTTGGAATAGTTCGGTTGTGCCTCACGGCATCGATAGCCTTCAATATTTCGAATAAAACAACAACAGAGGGTGTGATTAAGGCATTGGCGAAATTATATGAAAAACCCTCGGCCTCAAACAAGGTATTTCTTATGAAACATTTATTTAGTATGAAGATGTCGGAAGGTGGATCTGTTACAGACCATTTAAATGATTTTAATACAGTTACCGGTCAGTTAAGTTCTGTAGGGGTAAACTTTGATGATGAAGTTAGGGCTCTTTTATTCCTGTGCTCATTGCCAGAAATTTGGAATGGTTTAGTTATGGCCATCAGTAACTTTGTCTCTGGATCTAATACTTTAAAGTTTGATGATGTTGTCGGTGCTATCCTTAGCGAGGAAATGCGACAGAAAATATCTTGTGAGACATCGGGTAATGCTTTGAGTGCAGATTCTAGGGGAAGAAGAATGGAAAGAGGAAAGAGCTCAGGATATCGCAGTAAATCAAGAAAAGGTAGAACCAAGTCCATATCGGGGATAGTGTGCTGGAAATGTGGAAAGAAAGGACACCTGAAGAAAGACTGTAGATCTCGGAAAGGAAAAGAAGGAGACGCACAGTAAGAAAACAATCATGAAGCAAATGTGACAGGTGATGTGTTACAAGATGCTTTGATTCTTTCTTTTGAAAATGTTACTGATTCCTGGGTAGTAGATTTAGGGGCCTCTTTCCATGCCACACCTGATAAGAAATATTTTCATGACTATGTTCAAGGAGATTTTGGATAAGTCCGTTTGGGTGATGATAAACCCTGTAAAATTGTTATAATGGGTAAGGGTCTTGTAAAACAACAGAATGGAAACCAATGGCTATTAAAGGAGGTAAGGCATGTTCCATATTTGAAGAAAAATCTGATTTCAACAGGGCAGTTAGGTGGTGAAGGTTGTGTGACAACTTTCACAGATAAAACTTGGAAGGTCACCAAAGGAGCCCTGGTAATAGCAAAAGATGAAAAGGTTGGTACATTGTATTTATGCAATGGTATTTCTAACTCTATTAATGCCTTAACTTCCAAAGGAGCAGATGCAGCATTATGGCATCATAGGCTCAAACACATGAGTGAGAAGGGGATGAAGATTCTTCACTCAAGAAATTTGTTGCCGGGTTTGAAGAATGTTGACTTGGATTTCTGTGAGAATTGCATTTATGAAAAACAAAAGAGAGTCAGATTTCTTAGAGTTGGGAAAGAAAAGAAGATCGAAAAATTAGAGCTTGTGCATACAGATGTATGGGGACCTGCTCATGTATCATCTCGTGGTGGCTCTCATTATTATGTTATTTTAATTGATGATGCAACTAGAAAAACTTGGATTTATTGTATTCAAAATAAATCTGATGTTTTTGATACTTTCAAGAAATGGAAAGCATTGGTTGAAATTGAGACAGGAAATAAGTTGAAGTGTCTCAGATTAGACAATGGAGGTGAATATTGCAACAAAGAATTTGATAGGTACTGTTCATAAAATGGAATACGTAGAGAGAAGACAGTTCCAACAACACCACAAGAAAATGGTGTGTCAGAAAGGATGAACAGAACAATCATGGAGTGTGCAAGGTGCATGAGATTGCATGCAGGATTGCCTTTACAATTTTGGGCAGATGCTTTAGATACTATTGTTTATCTAATAAACAGAGGGCCTTCAAGTTCCTTAGATGGTGGTATTCCAGAGGAAGCATGGACATGTAAAAAGGTAAACTACGCTTTTTTAAAACCTTTTGGTTGTGAGGCCTTTGTCCATATTAATAAAGAAAACAGAACAAAGCTTGAGGCAAAATCAAAGATATGTACCTTTATTGGATATGGTGTTAATGATTTTGGTTATCGCTTATATGATTATGAAAATCACAAAATCATTAGGAGCAGAGATATAACATTCAATGAAAATGTCTTGTATAAGAATCAATTGCAGGAAAAGAAACAGGAAAAAGAAAACAAAGAATACACAGTTCTTGATGAGATCATAGAAAAAGTAAAGGTGTCTGAAAATAATAATAATCAATAGCCATAGCAACAACAATCGCCACAACAACAACATGCACCTCAAACACCTGAAAGTGGTGTTAGAAGATCTACCAGGATAAGTAGACCCCCTGAACGATACTCTCCTTCATTATATTATTTATTGTTGACTGATTATGGTGAACCTGAATGTTAGGAAGAAGTAATGCAGGTTGAAAGCAGCAAGAAGTGGGAGCTAGCCATGGAAGAAGAGATGGACTCCTTAATGCATAACCAGACTTGGGACTTAGTCAGGCTTCCTGCAGGTAAAAATACATTGCAGAACAAATGGGTTTACAGGCTAAAGGAAGAAGATGGAGGAAAATAGAGGTACCAAGCTAGACTTGTAGTGAAGGGGTTTGCACAAAAGAAAGGTATTGATTTTGATGAAATTTTTTCTCCTATTGTTAGGATGAATTCAATCATAACTATTTTAAGTCTTGTAGCAGCGGAAGATTTACATCTTGAACATTTATATGTAAAGAGATCATTTATCCATGGCGATTTGGAGGAAGAGATCTATATGGAGCAACCAGAAGGATATGAGGTCAAAGGGAAAGAAAAATTAGTATGTAGGTTAAATAAGAGCTTGTATGGCTTAAAACAGGCTCTAAGGCAGTGGTATCTAAAATTTGACAAGTTCATGTCTAAACAAGGTTATACTAGATGTCACTCTAATCATTGTGTTTACTTGAAAAAGAAAAATGATGGCAGCTATATTATATTGTTATTGTATGTAGATGACATGCTTGTTTCAAGGTCTAACATGTAGGAATAAATGTGCTCAAAAGAAAATTGGCAAATTCAATTGCAATGAAGGATTTGGGAGTTGAAAACAAATCCTTGGTATGAGAATAACCAGAGACAAGAAAAATTGCAAATTAACACTGTCTCAGAATGAGTACATACAAAAGGTGTTAAAAATATTTAATATGCAGAATGCAAAATTAGTTAGTACACCTTTTTCTAGCCAGTTCAAAATTATTAAGGAGATGTGCCCCAAGACCCATGAAGAAATGGATTATGTGTCTAAATTTCCATATGCATCAGCAGTTGGAAGCTTAATGTATGCAATGGTCTGTACAAGGCCTGATATTGCACATGCAGTGGGAGTTGTAAGCAGGTACATGAAAAATCCAGGAAAAGAACATTGGATGGCAGTGAAATGGATTCTCAGATATTTGAGAGGTACCAAAAATGAAGCATTATGCTTTGGTGGTTCAAACATTGCTCTACAGGGATATCTTGATGTAGATATGGTAGGTGACAGAGATAACAGGAGGAGCACTACAGGGTGTGTATTTACTGTAGGTGGAACAACTGTCAGTTGGGTTTCAAAAATCCAAAGTGTTGTTGCACTTTCAACAACAGAAGCAGAGTATGGTGCAGCTACAGAGGCTAGTAAGGAAATGATTTGGTTACAAAGGTTTATGGATGAATTGGGTAAGGATCATGATATGGGCACGTTATACAATGATATCCAAAGTGCCATTCATCTTGAAAAGAACTCAACATTTCATTCCAGGACTAAACACATACAGCTCAAGTACCATTTCATACAGTCAGTATTGGAAGAAGGATAGTTGAAGCTGGAAAAGATACACACTAGCCAAAATCCTGCAGATATGCTAACAAAAGTTGTAACCAGGGAGAAACTGAGATTATGCTCAATTTCAATTGGTCTTCAAGGATGACGATGAAGATGAGAAATAGCCAGGTCCAAATAGGAGCCATTGTCCAGCAAATGAAGCAGTGGTAGAGTTGCTACAATCAGTCTCCAAGTGGGAGATTGTTGGGCGTGGAGCTTGATTATCTTGTTTATTTTGTATCTCAGCATTGGACCCCTGTACCTTAATGGGGTGGCAACGCCGCCCGTAATTAAACGTTGCATGGGGGGTCCAAGGGGGGGCGACCATGACTTTATGGAGCCCCCCCCCCCTGGAGGGGGTTTTCAGGGGCAACGCCCCTGAAGCTAAAAACAGATGTAAAATTGCCTGGTAAAAGTATAGTAATTTCTAGTCAATCTGGGCCGTTCATTAGGCAGATGATCTAACGGTAGAAGTTATGTTTAGCTTATTTTTTTTTCCCTAGAAGGCAACCCCTGTCTTTGTATGAGGGTATTGTATTGCGGCTGTGCATTTTTATGTGTATTCTTAGAGTGAGAAACAGATAGGGATACTGTGAGAGAGAACAGAGGATATTACAATGGATCTGCTATAGGTTGTGTCTCTTCATTTTGCTGGATAATAAAAAGGAAGGACTGGCTGTTTGGGGTGGATGTAGCCCAAAATGGGTGAACCACATATATCTGTGTCTCTCTGGTTTTATGTGTTTTGTGTGTTTGCATTTTTCGCATATTTTATGTGTCGCATTGCTCTGTAATATATATAATTTTCTAACATAATTAGCCGATTCAGTTGTCCAAAGAGCCTGACCAGCGACCAGGGTACACACTTCATCAATTACACCGTTAAATCCCTGCTAGAAAGCTTCATGATACAACATCATAAAAGCAGTCTGTATCACCCGCAAGCCAACGGTATGGTAGAAGCATCCAACAAAATACTGGAGAAGGGCCTGACAAAAATATGCAATGCACAACGGGATGACTGGGATGAGCGGATACCAACAACTTTATGGGCATAACGAACAACGGTAAAGTGACTGAACAACCAAACACCATTCCAGCTAGTATACGGGAGAGAAGCAGTAGTCGCAGCTGAATTCATCATTCCTAGCCTCCTAGTCGCAACGTCACTCCAACTATCAAAAGAGGACTCGCTAAAGGAACAATTGCAGGAATTACAAGGCATCGAGGAAGAACAATTTTTGGCGGAATTTCACCAAACGGTACAGAAGGATAGACAAAAATATTGGCATGACCGACACATCAAGCACAAGACTTTTCAGGTTGGGGGAAAAGTTCTAATCTATGACAGTAAGTACCAGAAGTTCGTAGGGAAACTGCAGATTCATTGGCTAGTGTCGTTTTACGTGATAGAATTCAAAGATTCAGGAGCAGTTCGGTTAGCACAACTAGACAGCCAAGTTCTACAAGGATGGGTGAACGTCGCACACATGAAGCCTTATCAAGAGTAAGGTACTCATTTCCAATTCCAATAACTCTTGCAACCGAGAGGAGTCAGTAGGGTATAATAGCATCAGTAACTCTCTCGCACCCGAGAAGAGCATGGATAGGATTTCCACTTTAACAAAAACAGAAAAACATGTACAGTTACGTTACGGAGACCGAAGCGCAACCAATTATGGTCGGGGAAGGGTAGTGTCCAATGTTTCATCCACGTCAGATAGAAAAGCGTGTCGAACATCAGCCCATCATCATTACGTGTAGTACCCGTGTCAGTCCGTAATATTACCAAGATTTGGAAATAATTGTCATAATTAGCATCACCCATACTATAATAAATTTTCCATAATAAGGCTTAACCACCAACCATCGCGTCTGCCCAAATCCTGAAGCCACAGTCAGCATTGTCAGAACCCACCTCAACCGGTAACTAATCTCACAATTGTAGCCACGGATGAGGCCAGGGGGAAATTGATTAGTTATGGGGTCTCATCAACCTCACTCATGCCAGTTAATTACATAACCCGCATTCAAAGAAGCACGAGAATGCTGGAAAAATCCGAGTTAGAACCAGAAACATCTAATGGAGCAAGAGAAGCAGAACCAGAAGAAGAGCAGAGAAGGCACACAGAAGAACGAATTCAAGAGAAAAGAGAAGGAGTTGTTCTACAGGTATATCAGAGAAGAGCCAGAATGACAAGAGCAACACCAGCAGTTGTGGAGCAAGAGCTCAATAACGGAGTTCAAAATATGGAGTCACTAGTGGGGAAATATGACAGTGCATCATTGATCGACACCGACCTCACAGACTCTTTCGAGTTTCCAGCAAGAAAAAGACAAGTATATATGGAGAATTATTCCACAAAAGCAGGGCAACAAGTTTCAAGAGTCCTACCAGAGTTCCGGGGCATTCAATAGTCTACCATACTGAACTTAAGAAATCTACCGGTGTTCGGTGTTACAGGCGCTGCAATGCAGTGCACCAAGTTCTTGTTGAGCAGAATTCATAATGGTTCGCTAGGGATAGGGAAATATGTCCCAATTCATGTGGAGGACATCCACAGGTTAACTGGACTATCACAGGAAGGGAGGGATGTCTCAACAACATTCCAGGCTGTATCCAAGAGGGCGAAGAAGACCGGAGATAATGCCTACTACACAAAGTACGACACCAAGAGGGGGGGGGGGGAAGGAGCCAAAATTGAATTGATCAACAAACCAAAGGTCAGGTTCGCATGTTACTTAATTTCAAGTAAAACAATGAGGCACTATACAAAAGGAGAATGCACGCTGGATACGATCTTGGTTCTGGAGCATTGTGTCTAGGGGTCACAACTGAACTGGTGCTCAATTTTGCTGAACGAGTTATTCGAAGCTTGCGAAGACAACTACAAGAGGGCAACCAGATTCATATACGGATATTTAATTATGGCACTAGCAATGTGGAAATGGACGTTTCCAGGCATTCAAGTACTTATGGAGATAGCAACAGGACAACCATTGGCAATGAAGTTTGTGCTTTGGAAGGTATCCGGGGATCCTAGCACGAAGGAGGTAAACACAAAAGCTTTCAGAGTATGGTATAGCCAAATGGTTGATGTCATGATGAGTTAACAAAGAGTCCCAAGGAGTCTTCTGGATGGTTATAGCGTGCAGATATGGTTTGGAGTTACCCACAAGCAAACCTTTATCAGGCCAACTTGCGTACAAGAATTGACTTTCAAAATGAAGCCATTAAAGTTTCAGATTGATGAAACAACCTTCCACATAGAAGTCTGTTCGTGGCCAGGAGTAGCGATGGAGGTTAGAACCAGAGTCTACACCCTATCTTTGATGGGATGCTGCCAAACCCACTGCTGGGAGAGACTTCAGAGCAGACGGTGACTAGGATGGTGCAGTTGCAGCTATCCCTAATCATTGAGCAGTTGAACACAAAGGTGCAAACTTTCAATAGAGTATTTCAAGTGTTAACAAGTGATTCCACTGCATTTCCTACATTTTTAGAGTTTCAGGCATCCGTTTCCAAACCATATTCCACCATGTCCTCCCTAATAGCACCAATACCCAACACTCTATTTAGCTCACCGCTCCCAGCGACTACAGTGCTGGTCAGAAAAACTAAAATTGTGAAACCCCCAGTAGCAGCACCAAATGCAAGAAAGGCCAAGATCACAGTATCTATTATAGTGGTTGATCTCATAGGGGATGATCAACTGCGAACTTTGAGTATAGGAGTACCGATCAGGGAAGAGCCTGTAGTGGAGCCCTAGGTGACCATGGGGCTACCACCCATCAACTCCCTGGATTTCTTAAATATTCACATATCTCCACCTCACATTCACAAAACATCGGCCCCCGCCTCATCCACCATTCAGGAACCACCCATTACCACGCCCTCCACTTCATCAGCCACCGTATCAGACCCAATCGTTAGAGGAAGATAAAACGAGGACCCCGAGGTGGAATTTAATGCGGGTACAACAGAAGTACCCCTAGTTGGCCAAACCCTGGTTCAACATGCTATGTTCACAGAGCTTTTAAATCAGATAGAACATTATATGGAAGAAACAAGTGCTTCGCTCCCTGAGAAGAATCCACTCCAGTAGGTTAATCTGACAGCCCAAGAAACACCGCCCGATCTAAACATGGCCAAATCTAGTAAGCGGCTGCCGTGCGGCAAACACCACCACAGTCACCGCAGGCACAATCAACAAAATCTATCGCCAGCGGAAAACCACTTCAAGCACGATGGCCAGATCAGGGAAAATTTGGTGCTGAGAGCATGGAGACATGGGGAACAACCGAACTATACCATTTAATTCAGAGAGTATCACATCAAGAAGAAGGGATTCACTCGGAGCTCCAACAAAGATGCGAGCAGAAACAATTACAAATCAGCATGCTTACTGAAGAGCGTGAACAGCTGAGGAAAGAAAAGGGTAATCTACAAGAACAAATAGATATAAAGACAAGAATATTTCGAGACATTTGGCCCACAGTAATGGCCAACAACAACCAAACACCGGAAGGGATAAAGGAGAATGATATAGTCGAACGATTGGTCCACATCAAGGTGGCATGTTCAAACATCCATAAGGAAAATGAGGAGCTCAGAGCAGCATTGGCAGCCCAACCCATGTTGCCAGACCCAACGGTTGTGTACACAGAGAATATATCCGAGAGACAAAGCCAGGTGACAAAAATGGAGGAAGTTCTAAGTACTGCAGCGAAAGAAGCATATGACCTACTGAAGGGTCTACAAGAATGTTCGAACTCGCTCACACTGAAGTCTCAACTGGTTTCATTACAGCTACAACAACCAAACACCGGAAGGGATAAAGGAGAAGATATAGTCGAACGATTGGTCCACATCAAGGTGGCATGTTCAAACATCCATAAGGAAAATGAGGAGCTCAGAGCAGCATTGGTAGCCCAACCCATGTTGCCAGACCCAACGGTTGTGTACATAGAGAATATATCCGAGAGACAAAGCCAGGTGACAAAAATGGAGGAAGTTCTGAGTACTGCAGCGAAAGAAGCATATGACCTACTGAAGGGTCTACAAGAATGTTCGAACTCGCTCACACTGAAGTCTCAACTGGTTTCATTACAGCTACAACAAGTATCGAGGGAGATACAAGAGGCCATATACCTTACTAGACTAGACCAACTATATGCTCCAGCGGACGCTCTGGAGATCCAGATACAGCAGATTGAAGAAAGCTCAACTGCAGCAAAGCAAGCCCTCCGGGAACTGACGTTTTTTGTAAAAACCAGTGCCCAAAAAATGTAATTACTGCTCTTCGAGGTCAATATGAAAATCCATAACATTTTTGGTAGCCTGCAAACTATTTCAGGGGAGGAAGTGGTCGCGCAAGTCACAACACAAACTGATTCGCTCATGCAAGGATGGCATCACGCCATGACGACCTTTCAAGAACTCAAGGCATCAAATCTAACAAAGGTCCCAGAATTGGGGCCCTTGTTTGGACAGTCGGGAGAAAGGGGACAAGCAGAGCAGAACACAGGGCCGAGTGGACCGATGGAAATAGAGACAGTGAAAAGCGATTGACTCGGGGCGAGTCAATAGGATGTGGTCGGGGCTTGTTGGGGCCCTTGTTTTGAAATCAAATAGTTTTGAGTTGCGGATGGTACGTGGCGGGATGCAACCACAGTAGGCAGAGAGTTGTCAAGGTTGTGAAGGAGTGAAGAATAGGTGGCACGACTGTTGCGGGAACAAGCACAGATGGTAGAAGAACGTGGCAGAAGACAAGCAGTAGAACTCCCAATGAACAGAGAGAAGAAAAATATAGCCGAGCGAGAAGAAAAGAAGAACTTTCAGTTGCGCTGGTAGCAGAACAAATAGGTAGCCGGCCAGCGGAGAAAGGAGGTTGGCATAGGAGGAATCAGGGAACAGGAGCCGTAGGAGAGCTCCATTCATGTTGTTCCGTTATCTATCTCTCTTTATCTCTTTGTTCTAATCTATGGGCTAGGACCTCTTTGTAATCTGTTCGATTAAAGATCATGTTGAGGAGCATTGTAATAGTTTGTTACTGATAAGTGAATTATAATATGATAAGAGTTTGATGTTCACAATATATGTTGTAGTTCAGATTGATTAGTGTGGTAGTATTTAAAATTTTTATTGATTGTCTTTCTGAATGTGCTTCTAAGGGATATCACCCATGTAATGTTGCATTTGCTTAAGCTCTGAGATAGTTTTGTTTCATACATATCTAATTTGCTAGACTGATATCAATCTACTCCCAACCTTAGTAAGGTCACGACATGCCTCGGGTGAGACTCTCTTCTCCTCGGAGCAGGGTGAAAATTCCGGTGTGGTGCTAGACTACAGTGGAAATCCTTGTTGGCCTCTAATCCAAACCTAGGTCTTGCCTAAGAGACCTTTTTCCTCACCAACAATGTTTGTGCAAGAAAAGGGAAAGCATGTAAGTGAACATGTATAAATTCACTAATTTAAAGGAAAATAACATAACAAAAAATAGTAGAAACCATTTCGAAGTGAAAGTATATTATAAATAGAATAGTTAAAAGAAAAAAAAATTGCAAGGTGTTAAGATGAGAGAGAAGATGGAAGATGTACAAGTGAAATGCAAATGAAGGAAAGGTGCCAACATGATAAGGTCTTCAAGGAGTTTGATTAATAGATTTGGAGGCAAGGTATTTTTCTTCTTTTTTCCTGTGTATGACGAAGGATTTTCTTGCATGCGTGAATAACATGTGAATGAGAAACATGGGGAGATGCAAAGGTCATTCAATGATCTAACTCTTGATACAGCTGTGGAAGTTAGCCCCTGGAGATCAATGTTGCCAATGTCGATTGTTTCCTTATCTAGTGTCATTCCTTGTGATTTACGGATTGTTAGGCCTCATGCCATGCGAAGGGGAACTTGTGTTCGAGAACTCCTTGTTATGGGGGGTATTGGCACATAATTTGGATTCGAGGCATCCCATGGTGGAACTTTTTAGTGAATAAAATCAATAACAACAAATGATGGGAGCTCCGAGGGTTTAGAACCAAGTGCATATACGAGAGAAACAACATTTCTGAGTGAACCATTAACAAGGCTAGCCTCAACCCACAAGTTTCTTGTAAGAATTACACGTTGCCCAATGTAGAGGAGTAATTTTGTAGCTAGTTGATCATCTTCCAGGTTGTTGGTGGGAAGTTTTTTCTGTTGGGCAGCATAGCAACATGCAACTGGTAGGTTCATTTTTTTAGCATGAATTTATTGTGTAGTGCAAAAAACTCATTTTTTGCATAAAGGTGCATAGAATTGGAGAATGGTTGGAGCTTTTCTTCAGGAATTTTGGATTTCGAACGTGTCATAAGAAGCTTCCAATCATCCAATGTGGGGGTTGCATTGAGAAGGTTGGAGAGGAGTTGGAAAAATGAAATCTTCTCAAGACTTTTTCCTAGGTTGTTGGTGAAATACTATCGAAGCTTCACAACTGTATCAAAGCTCTGCCAAATAGCATTCCCACGAGAAGTGCCCACATACATTGCTGTGTCTTTGATAGGTGGAAGTTTGTTGAGGTCCCCTACAAGGATTATAGAACGACCACCAAATGGGTTGTTTCTATTGGATGGAAACACCTCTCGCAAACAATCATCAATTTGAGCAAGCAATTTGGGACCAATGAAACTCATTTCATCAATTATAAATTATGTTACATATTGAAATTGTTCTTGAAGGTTAAATATGGATTGACCTTCTAAAGGTTGCATAGAGGAAATAGGGATGCAAAGAGAAGAGTGTATCATTAGGGAATTTATGTGGAATGTTGCAACACTGGTTGGAGCAAGCAAAAGGAGGGGGTTTTCTTCATTGGCCGAGTTGGATAGGAAGGAATTTTTGAGGCATTAAATTAGGAAAGAATTTCCGATGCCAACAATGCCTTGGATGATCATTCTTAAAAGTGTGTTGGAGGCAATGTTGCGGAATTGGGAGAAAATGATATTGAATGTTATGGTTTGGATTGGGGACAAGGAGGAAAGGGAATGTGGACATGGAGTTGGGATTTGGCAGAGTGTTGTGGAGGAGCGATTGAAGTCGATGAAGTGAATGGTTGTTTATTGCAAGTGCAAAGAGATAAGAGAGTGGTCTCGATTATGGTTTGCATCAAAGTCACGATGGCCAAGCATATCAAGCTCATCAAGGAGGATGTTGTTACCTAGGTGAAGTTGAGAGATAAATTTCCATTCATCCATGTCTATGGTGGTGGTGGGGGGGGGGGGGGGGGAGTGAATTTCATTAGTTGAGGAATTGTCAGAGTCTTAGAGGTCTGGGCCCGAAGGAGCTTGGTGAACATGCCACGCTCAATATGCGTGTCTAGTTTGTTTCCAATGTGTAACAATTGTCACGTCAGTTGTGGCAATTTGATCAGGGAGTGTATAAACACTTTTAACCTCACCCAATCATAAAGCTTTATTATCGCCCTTCTAACTAATTATATTTTGACATGCGGAAACTATTTTAACCTTTTTGAAATGACGGTAAACATCTGGGAAGCGAACATTCCGGCGGAAAAAATATGCAGTGACAACACCATCACAATGAACATTACTATTACGTTTCTTGACAACCGGTTTCTATCAAATGGAAATGCAGTTTCTGACGCACTTGCTGGAAGTTTCCGTTGAGTATGAGGATTGCAGGGCAAGTGAATTTACTCAACATTTATAAGCACCACGTGGTTTCCTACTCTTCCTGCAACATTACCATAGTTGTGCCAACAGGTTCCCTAACAAGCCAAAATTGTACACATTCTATCAAGCTCTAATAGGTATCTTGGAGGGTTTTTCTTTTTATTTTTTTCCCTCTTTCACGATCTATGTTTTTATTCCCAAATTTTCTCCCTTATTTCGTAATATAACCTGTAATTCACCTTGGATTGGGCGTTATGATGTCCAATCAGATTTACTTCTGTTAATCCTTGAAATGAGCTTCATTAATATTAACTTTTCCCTTTCAATATCTCTGGTTCAGACCATGCTGGACTATTGAGGTTTCGTACAATTTTGTCATAGAATTTGAGTAAGGATTTTTGTTAGCAAGTTTCCCAAATCTAAATCTTATGAAATATCTTTTGCGATATGTCTATGCAGCATGTGGTTGTTATAGTATATCTTGTCAATGATGCAAATATCATTTGAATTAAGGTATTTAACCCTTCATTCCCCAATATTGATGGTGGGTTTTTTCTCTTAGACCATACATTTCATTCTTTTGTTTACAATGTTGTTGGTAAGTTTTGCCCCTTTTTAATGTGGGTAGGACTAAGTCTCAATGCCTGTCCAATTTTCAAAATTGTATGATAGCCATGCGTTGAGGTCTATTGGCGGTGACTAGGAGGCTTGAATCAAAGCCCCTTTTTAAATGGGATAGGTCTAGGGGTTGATTCCCAGTCTATATTATTCTCAACATGGTATCATATCCAAGTGTTGAGATTGATTAAAAATAGGTAGGAGGCCTGAACCAAAGTGTGGCTTAATGGAGAGTGCTGGAGATAAATATCCACACTTTGATAATAAATCCACTAAGGGTGTTGTGGATAACAATCCACTCCTTATGTTGAATCCAGTCAGGCTTCTCATCTTGGAATGGGCTAGGACATATTGTTCAGTGATAAGGAAACCGTTTACATTGGCAGGTCCTGGGTTCAATTTTCTTATCTATTTTGGAAAAATAGAAGAATAATTCCATGTTTTGTTGCATGTATTAGAGTTTCAAAGGCAGTCAATGATTAACTTAAATTGATCTTCCATATTTTTCCATCATTAGAATATTTTGTTTTAGGTGGTGGTTTTGCTAGGTTAAGGAACATAGCAAGAGTTGCATTATCATGGTCATGTATGTTATAAATTGAGCAGAGTAATATGTATTTAAGAAAGACTATGCCCATGAAATTTCCATCCTGATGGGATTTAGTTTTAGCCCTTTAATTGGAATTTTAGGAATCATTACTCTACTGTGTTTTTAAAAGTTACCTTAGGAAGCATTTATCAAATATTGGGTGGGATTTATAAAGAGTTCTTAAAATTTTCCCTTAGGTAGCATGTCTGAAAAAACCCATGAGGGAAAAAACTTTATCCATGTACACCTTTATTCATTAATTCTACCCCTCTTCCTGAATCATTAGGAATCATTTCTACTATGTTTTTAAAAGTTCCCTTAGGAATAGTTTCTCAAATATTGGGTGGGATTTATAAAGAGTTCTTAAAATTTTCCCTTAGGTAGCATGTCTAAAAAAACCCATGAAATACAAAACTTTATCCATGCACACCTTTATTCATTAATTCCACCCCTCTTCCTGAATTCAACAATGCCAAAAATGTAGAAGTGCCAAGTTTTTCCTGAAGTTCATCAATTTCAATGAAGATTATACTTGACATTTTTTATATATGCAGATATTCATAACATAGTTGGCCGTAAAATCTGTAGAATTTATGTTTATTTCCAAGAGGAAATTTTAGTTGATGAAGCACATATTTTAACTTTTCACTCAACAACTTTTAAAAATGCAGTAGTGCCATGTTTTTCCTAAAGTTCATCAATTTCAATGAAGATTAAATTTGGCATATTTGATATATGTGAATATTCATGACAACGATGATAGTAAAATTTGGAAGAGTTATGCTTATTTTCGATAGGAAATTTTAGGGGATGAAAAAGCCATGTTTTAACATTTCACTTTTGGTTTTATCCATTTCTTCGAGCATAGACTGTATTTTAGACATGGATATATTTGACCTAAATTCCAATATCTTGACCTCTTCTATAGTCCACAAGAAGATATAAACTCTTCTAGAGAGCTTCAATTGCTAGCATCTTTGACGAATTTGTAAAAAAAAAACATGAAAATTTGACCAAATGGGCATGAAGAAGGCTAAAGCAGTATACTAGGTAAAATCATCAGTTTTCACTGTCTGTTAGCATATTAAACTAAAAGAATTTGAGTAATATATTTTGACAATAGATAATATTCCTCCAAGATCCTGGAAAGACACTTTTAGGAATATGCCTTAAACTGTGTGTTTTAGTAGAATTTTGTGCTAGAAGTGGATGAATCCTAAATTTGGTATTTCGAAGACAACTAATATTCCTTCAAGATTCTTAAAAAACAGTTTTAAGAGATTGTGTGAAAAGGTAATTTTTAGTGAAGCATAGTTAGAAGCTCAAAATTGACAGGTTCCTTTATTGTGTGTTTTAGAAAAAAATTGTGTCGAAGTGAAGCAAATAAATACTGAATTTGATATTCCAAAGATGGATAGTATTCCTTCGAGATCCTCAAATGACAATTTTCATAGATTTTCTGAAACTGTAATTTTTAGTGAAACATAGTTAAGCTCAATTTAGACATCTTTCTTTACTAGAATTTTGTGCCGGAGGGAATTAGGTCAATTCTGAATTTTTAATTTGTTTAATTCAAATATGTGAGTAATTATAATGGCATGAATTTATGATTATAGATTTAGGATGGATGAGGTCTTTCTTTACTAGAATGGAAGTGGGTCAATTCTGAATTTGTAATTTGTTTAATTCAAGTGTGTGAGGAGTAATTATAATGGCATGAATTTATGGTTATAGATTTAGGAGTGAGGAGGTCATCAGGTTCGATATGAATTTTATTATCAACCTGATATGATAGATAATAATTCTCGGTTGTAACTGACATTGCAAACTCCATTGACTCAATGAAGAGTGGAGGATGTAAACTTAATGGTGATTGTTGATGATAAGATGAGATTTACCATTCAGTTCCTTTTGTGTTTGTTTGAAAACTCGTGCTTGAATTTGTTACTATTTTATAGAGATTAAATTTCCCTGGAATAGTAGTAAAATGCATATAGATTCGAAAGATCTAACCATTCTCCTGAATCAATAATCATAAATTTCATTTTGATTACTATTTATGATTATTGATCTAGGAAAATGGTTATACCTTTCGATAATAATTATCCATTGTAAGAGAATGGTTGGATATTTCAAATATATGTATTTATTTATGATTATTGATTGAGGCGAATGGTTGGACATTTTGAATCTATATGCATATATTATCAACAATGTATTTTAAATAAAAATAATAATTCTTCATGGCAACTTGGTTGAATTCGCCATTTTTTATTTAGGATGGATAGACCATTCGAATCCCTCTGCATTTATAAAATATTATAATATTTTAGATAATAGATCTCCGTTGTAATTAACATTAATCCCTTTGTATTTATAAAATATTATAATATTTTAGATAATAGATCTCCGTTGTGATTGGCATTCGTAAGAGGGTAATTTCAGGGAATGCTATTGAAATAGGGAACATTTCAGGTAACACTAACGCTATTGAATCAGTGGAGATGGCATCAGGGGAGAGTGTAGGCCTTATCATTTAAAATTATGAGTGAAGTTTTCACTCGAAATGTCATAAATGTAGTACATCTTAATGAATTTACATACATTTTTCAAAAGCTCAAATCTACACACATTTTTTCAAAAGCTCTCAGCAAAGCTCCTCATCATATTGCAAATGGTGAAAATATACATGTTAAAATTAATAATTATTCTCCATAATAAAATTAATAGTGATGATTGTTGAATATAGAATTAGTTTTACCATTCTATTTTAGTTGTGAAAGTTTGAAAACATGTGCTTAGAATTTGTTATTACTTTTCCAGAGGTATTAATAACGATAATTGTTGAATATTGAATGAGCTTTACCATTCTGTTTTAGTTTTGTTTATTTGAAAATATGTGCTTATAATATGTTATTACTTTTCTAGCAATGTTCTAAAACATTATGTAAGACCTTATGTAATGTATTGTTTTTTTTAAGAAACACACTAGTAATTTTTTTCATCATGAAAATTTTGAATTTTCCCAACATGTTTCCAATTTTTGCTAGGAACTTGTGGTGCCCAAATGGGAGGGGGATATTTTGTAATCTCGCCCATACTAACATATTTTAGGCCACCATATTTTTGGCATCAAAATCTGGGAACCATGGGGTGATTAAGAGCCCATCTCTACCTAAAAACTAGGGCCCATAATTCAGGGCATTCTCCAAATATTTATGTGTATCAAACTAAACAATAAAGAATAATTTCAAACATAAATAGATGTCACAATTGGGGGTCCAGGAATAAAAGATCCACTAGTGTAAAGTGTCATCTCTAGGCCAAAAATCATTGAACTTGCATATTAAAACTTTGGAAGATTAACCTCCATAGCTGGTATATGTTCCATTTTTTCTATGATGTAGGGTCCCCGGTTGAATTAGGGTTGATCTACTATTTTGTGAGCCTTGCCTTTCACTGCATCCTTGAATGAGGCAAAACCAACGGGATTTTTGGAACTCGAAGCTCCATCATGTAGGCTCAAAACCATTTGGATTTCTGAAACTCAAAGATCCATCATGTAGCCTCAAGCTTAGAATAATGGCAGAGTTCCATGAGACGTAGTAATATTTTATCTTAAAGGAGTCTTGTAGCATGTTACCTTCGAATAACATGCATTGAGAATTTGTAGAGAAGTCCAACCTATTTTCAAGGCAATGTTTCAAATTTTCCACCAAGTCAAAGCCTTCAATTTAGAAGAGGGTAGACTTTCATGAAGATATGAAATGTTTTATTTTCCAGGTTATCCCATGTTTTGACAATAAAAAAGGTGGGAAAATGATAGAGGATGTGCCAATTTTTATAAAATAATATAAAAAAAGGGACTCGACCAGAGTGCTTCCTTAGGTTTGGAGGTTAGAAATATTTTCCCCTTTAGTGTGCAATTTTTCACCCCATAAGGTGACATTGATTATGTACCCTAACATGTAGCACAAGAATATATTCGCCTTCCAAATTCTCGGATTCTCCTTCCGACATTCCTTTGCACCTCTCGGCTCCTCCTTCTGGTGTTCCTTTGATCATGTGCAATGGCAGGAGGGTTGGAAGGCATGGCCATATGAAAGTCATGCCATTTGGTATCAACTGCACTTAGTGTGAATAAGATGGCAGGGGTAGCTTTTTGAATGATCATGTCATTGAGCTCCCCTCTAGTCCTAGTCTAGAATGAATGGTTCCCGCGCAAGGATGAGAAAAAATGCATAATCTGGTCCGGAATGGTGGAATTCGGAAGGGTATTCACAAGGTTACTTTTAATGAAGAAAGAAGCATTTTCTTGGTTGTCATGGCACATGATAAGGTTGTAAAAGTAATAGATAAATCTAGGATGTTGGCCAAAACAATTTTCATGGTAGCACATTAGATGCAAATAGTATACTTGCATATCAAATTTTGCAATTCTTGATTGGTTAATCATGGCAGAGTTGATGGGGAAGAGGGTGGGGAAGGCCATGGAGAAGAGGCCCTTTGTGTTGTATTAATTGACTGGAGAAAGGCCAATGATGGGCCATTGAATTGAATGGGTGGGTGTGGAATTGGAGGATTATATGTAGGCAAGTATTTCATCAATTTCTAAATGAGAATTTGGTAGAGTTGAAACAAAGGAGGATGGGTGGAGGTCAGATGGGCATGGGTGGGGAAATTCATAATTATGAGTTTTAGAAAGGGCATCCTGCGGTGTGAGGGAGATCGTGTGGATATTTCATAGCATGCTAGAAATGTTTGTAGGTGTAACAAGCAAAGCAGAGAGCACAAGTGGGTTAAGTTGAAAATATTTTTAGTATGGGTCGTTTGCTAGCTTGAATTGCAAAGCTGCAAGAACACGTGATCTGCTAGCAAAATATTCATAGGATGTTTGGCCATTACTAGTTTTGTTTACAAAAAATATATCTAGTTCTAACAACATGCGAGGAAGAGAGGTGACTATATTAGTGATATCTTGAGGGAAGCTAATAGTATGGCTGAAATATTTGAGTTGGCCTCCACGTGCATGGGTGGCTTGAAGAACAGGGTTGAAACGGGCAATGAGAATCTCTTCAACCTAATTCAGGTAGGAGAGGACACGGGGTTGGATGCCTGGGTCCATGTTTTTTGTGGAGGAGAAACTCTTAGTTGTTCATTCAGAGGCACAACATGTACAAAAAAATTTTCCTTTTTTTTTGTTTTCATGGATGGGTAAGCTTCATGACAAGTGGAGCAAACTTCAATGGGACTAAGTGCATTGATCCTTTCACGAAAGCGACGATGTGCATGATGGAGATGGTTATTGTTGAATTTTTAGGAAGTTAAAAATGAATGCACATGCGGTGGGGGGTGATTTTACATGGAAGGCGGGAGGCGAAGAAAGTGCAGGGTTTGGAAAGGTTTGGTTAGCAAGTAGACATGGAAAGGGAAGTGGGAAAGGTTGGGTGTATGATAGGGGAAGTAGGCGAGTTTGGGAAGGAATGGGAGTTTGGTTTGGGTTGGATTGAGAGTGAAGGTTCGCTTGATGATTGGTGTAGAGGAGACGATGACATGCATTAATTATTTCCTTGTTAAACACATAGTGGCATCATCATTGTTCCTTTTGCACACTTTTCTCGGGGGTAGTTTGCATAACTGCTGCAAATAAGAAAAGTTGTGTAAAAAAACATAGGTTTTTATGAATTATAAGGAAAGGAGAGTCAAGCATCAATATGTCGTATTTTGTTTTTTTGTTTCGTGATTTTTCTTTTTATTGTTTGATTTGTATGTGTTATGTTTTTCATGACAAAGAATTGCAATATACACATGTTGCGAGTGATGTTTGAAGTGGAATTGTATTCACTAGGGTACGTGTCGATTTGGGTGTTGTGATGTTGAAATAGAAACTATTAGTTTTGGAAGAAATAACATTATGAATGTATGGGCTAGACTAAAAGGAACCCATTTTTTCATTCAACATAATTAGAAGCAACAATTTGTGTATTGTTTTCCATATTAAGCATATCATATTCATATGTGCATTCAAGAAATGTGTGTGTGTTGCAAAGAAGTTGAAACAATGAAGGAGGAAAGTGAAATCCAAGTGAGAAAATGTTCATATATTAACAAGATCCATTACAATAGAGTGAATGGACATACATACACAAGGAAACAAAGAAACGAGTGGGTGTCCATATGTTAAGGAGAACTATTACAAAAAAGAGAGGGCCCATGAAGATACAAAAACTATTACAAAAGTAGTATGCACTATCGAAGACGAAGTTTAGGGAAAATAAGAGTTATTAGTGAAGGGAAGAGGTTATCAAAAGATGCAAAAGGGAAACTAAGGTTCAATGAGAGTGAAGGGGAGGGGGGTAGGAGTTGGCAACAACGAAAGGTAGGGGTTTAGAAGGAAATTTTGTTTGCAAGGTCAACGATGAGCATCAATGGATAATGAGGGGGAATAGAAAGGGAGAGAGCAAAATGCATGGCTATAGCTAGTGAGAAACTGTGTTGGGGGGGGGGGTAGGAGTGGGTTGCAGGTCCTGCAGGAGGAGAGCGGACACATTGGCGCAAGGGAGTTCTTCAACGTGCATAAGAGTTGGCCATAGGCGTTCCATGTCGTTGAAGCTGTCTATCCTGAAAGAAAGTGTGAAGAGGAATTATCATTCCTTGATCTTGCTAGATATGTCTAGGACATCTCTAGGTTCGGTTGAGAGGAGGAAAAGATCCTTTTCTAATATGCCCAGAAGATCATTTGTGTATTTGTCAAAAGAAACCACATTTTCAAGGTGAACAATGTCGTTGTGCAACTTAAGTCGAAGAACATAGTGGTAGTCACACTCGAGGAGGGAGGCATCACATTTTGAACAACTCCATGTGTTGTAAGATTGTCATAAAGTGTTTTCCATGCATTGCATCCCATCAATGTTAAGGGGGCATGCAAGGAAGTATAAGTAATCCATGTTAATTGAGGTAGCAGTAGCACAGAGTGAAATCCACAAATTTTTTTCACTTGGGGGAAGTGAAAGATTGTCGACAATTGTTTTTGTATTGACAGGCCTCTTACACATGATGGTGTATTTTCGGCTGAGCGAGGGTGAGGAAGATTTGGTGCCTTCTTCTTCAAACCATTTCTTGAGTTGGCATGTTTCAGCAATATTTGGATTTATAAGTAGAGAAGTGGTAGGGACTGTTCTGATAGTTTTTCCATTGAACTCGATGATTCGACCCCCCATGATTGCAAGCACGGGAATGACACGAGCCATGCGGAGGTCGGAGAGTGTGTGGCCTTCGACATGGTAGTGTTCACCCCACAAAGTAACATATATGCTGCTTCTAGAAATGTCACGAAGTGATATAGTTTTCTTTGGAGTTTCAGAGCCATCACACCTATGCACAATAAAGGTAGGAGAGGTTGATTTAACAACATCGATAACATCAACAATTGAGTTGAGAATTGTAAGGTTGAGTGAAATGATCGACATAAAATGAAAGGTATGGGAAGGTATTTTTTTATCATTGTCGATGAACTGAGACACAATTGATGCAAAGAAGAGGAGGATTTCAAACGATCGTCTTAGATGGTTGTAGGAAAGGTTCGGGACCTTTACAGTGCCATTTGCAACTATGTATAGTTGGCCAAGTTGAATGAGAGCATGTAGGGATTATTCCAAGTCATTGAAGGCGGATACATGGATTTCGTCATCATCATGGTCAATAAGGTCAAACCCTAGTGACTTCCCAGCGCCATGTGCATTGGTGTATTCATGAACGGGTGCTTTTCAAGCACTCTGCCTTGGATGGACCAATATTTTCGGGTTGGGGAGAGTGATTTAAAAGGGAGAGGTGTTGCAGATGTAATGGTAGAATCTAGGAAGGTTGGATTCTGATTTTCAACGGGGGGCAATGATGAAAAGGGAGAGGTAGAAGAGGAGGATGAGGTGGCATGGAGCATTTGTTCAACAGAGAGAACAAGATGGGTTGGATTTCCAACCAAAGGTGCCACATGGTGGACCATTTGAAGTTAGAGGACACAGAGTGACCTGCAAGAATGAGCATGTGTGAGCAAAGAGGTGAATTAAAACGTTAGTGTTGTGAAGATAAATCCCCTCTGCATATAGAGGCAATCTCTCTAGCCCTAGAGTGGGTCTAGCAACTTGAGATACTTTCTAATGCAAATATTTCTTAGCTAATATGAAAATGTTACAAGAAAGGAGATAGAGGTACCTTTTCCTGATGCTATGTTTGAACTCGTTGATGGTGGCCTTCATCCACGATCCTTTTAGGCTCGCTCCTTGCTACTAGTGGCACACGAATACTTGTAGATGATCAAGGGGCAATAAAAAATGTAATCCAATACATAATAATCATTAAACATTAGTTATCTAGCAGATCAAGGAGTACCATAATATTTGCACAAATGATTAGACAAACATAGAAAGAAAACATCAGATGTTTTATTAGTGAATATAAAAGAGAGAGATTACAATCCAAGCCTTGATGTTGGAGGCCTCCCTTTGGTGAAAATTGGATTCCTTCACCAAAGATCTAAAGCATTACTTCTCCTGAACAGCTTAGGTGTTATCACAATGCAAGAATGTAAAGGGAACGAGAGTTTAGACTAGCCCAACAATGAAAAACTAGTAGTGGAAAGATGGGGATCAATTTATAGGAAGGGAGAAGAGGTTGGTAGCCCATGAAAGGAGGAGGAAGGTCCACTTTCTAAGAGATAAACCCTCATGGATGAGATCAAATCTCTAAAATCAGAGAGCTCAACCCTATCACCAATGTTTAACAACCAAATCGCCGCCCTATAACTTCTAGAGGTCGAAGCTTCTCCTCCATTTGAGGAAACATGACCAGAAAGGGATCAACGCAGTTTTCCTAGAAATAAGGGTGTTGACAGTGCTAAGCCAGAACTGTAAACCTGCCATCAGCACGGGTAGGCCATTAGAAAATGCATTGACCTAGAAAACTAGGGTTTTGACCTAGTTCCTTCAGTAATATTCCAAGGAAGTTTTCTTTGAGTCTTCAGGGAATGTCTTTACATATTTTTCCATGGTGGAAACATTGCACAAGGTCCGTCACGGGGCATTTCAAGATCAGGGATGGGAAGTGAGCATGGTGAAAAATTATTGGGTAACAAATGCCCCCTAAAGCATGAAGGCAGAACAGGGAGCGACGGATGAAATGCTTTATGAACCAAGGAAAAGAACTTAGATCCAACTACCAGGAAACCTGCCAAATCAAACATAATACAATATATGACATCTCTTGTATGAATATGCCTAACCACGTAACTCTGCAATAGGCATAAAATAATACATGAACCCATGACATGGTCACATCCATCCGTCTAAGGATATCATAGAAATGGATCTGTGTCATGTACATAACAATCCGTATAGAGAGGATCATGTATACAGTCATGAATACTCAATAACTCCCCGCAGCCCGGATTAGAATCAGATGTGATCCAGGGTCTTCACCGCGCTCTCAATCAACCCAATGTACAAATCTAGCCATACGAATATATGTGTTGATGTCGAACATGGTAGAAACCACCTAATTACCACCCAATAATCAAAACCATTAACGGGCATGAGAGAAACCACCAATAATGAAAATGGCCCTCAAGGTACAACTACACAATCTACAAGTGTGAATAAATGTGTTGAAGTCAAAAAATTACAGAATCATTCGATCAATTTCCAATGAAGCAAACCTGTCGTCGAATACAAAGAAATTTCCATTGAGGCATGCAAGCTCCAAGGTAATGAAAAGAAGTTTCTAAACCACCTTCCTGGATAATGACTTGAAGTCGACAGGAAGTGAGTCATCGAAGGAGGGCCATAATGATTGCCACATCATCGACACAAAACAACATATATCTCAATATGATAGGAGTGATTCATGATTGTAACGGAGGAGTTCAAATAAGCATAGGACATTTTACTATAACAAAAAGGACTTGTCTTGAACATATTGGCGACACGAGTCTGGAGTGTGGCAGCATTTGACTCAAATAAAGTCATGTTGAAAAAATGGTAATCGAATGAGAGGCAAACAAATTTCCCAAACCCACGAAGGCAAAGTGATGAATGAAGTATATCCCAAACTCGACACGAACTGCAGATGAGTGTTATGTTCAAGAGTGACAAACTGCCCAAAACACACATAGGATGTTCACTTTCAATTTCCCCCTGTTATTACTAACGAGTACATCTTTATTTTTGATATCTAGCATGAAGAGGTTAGCATATGTTGAGTGTATAAGTTCATTCTTTGAATGAATCCATCCTAGTAATTTTAAAGAGCCCTAGGAAGGAAGAACTCAGCCTCATCATGGTGACAAGCCTTTCACCGTTTAATTTTTAACAAGTCTGGTGGAAGGGGAACTCGGTGCCTTTTTCACATTTAGGGAGTTTGAAAAAGAAACGGAAAATAAAACTCCATAATGTCCATTGTCATAGATCATCTCTTGAATTGAACACTACAAGGAAAAGACCCTCTAGCGGAGGTTATAAAGGAGATTTTTAGTGTTATAAAATTGGCCAAAATTGTCAAAAGAACATTTTCTACAACAACCGTTTATGGTTACGGATTTTTTGGCAGAGCTTTTAATGGAATTTAAACACAAATAAAAAAACTGGGTGACCGGAGGTTATTACAGATGTTTTTTTCATCGGTGCACTACTAAAGTGTCAACACACCGGTGTGTGTCATCGAGAAGGTGGCCCAGGGTGGTCGCAGGTACATGCACCAGGCCGTCAAGGTATAAAACCGCATTGGGCACAGTGTTGGTGATACAACACATGGGGTCATTCTAATTGGTCTTGGGATTTATGGTCGTCTTAATGCACTAGTACGTATACTTATAGAAACGCACCGGTGCACAGTATTAGAAAAATGCACCACTTGTTCTAATTTGTATTGCTATTTGTGCGGTGCCCATAGGTCGTACAAATGCATCGGTTTATAGTGTCACATAAAAGCAACGGTGCGCAGTATCACACAAACGCACCAACATTTATAATTGGTATTGGTATTTCTGCAGTGCCCATAGGTCGTACAAATGCACTGGTTCGTAGCCTCACATAAACGCACTGATGCGTAATATCGCACAAATTCACTGAGATGTAGAATTGGAATTTAGTATTTGTACGGTGCCTATAGGTCGTAGAAACACATTGGTGTGTTGTATCATACAAATGCACCTGCGTACAGTAACTGACACACACCAGTGTTCATTTTTTATTTTTTAGAAACATCGACCTGTGACAGTGCAATTATTGTGATTTTTAAAAATTCATTGTTCATCAAAAGTCAACACATCTTATAACAGTATTGATATTAATTAAATTCTTATTTATGATTTTGAATGTGATGTTTGGATTGATTTTTTATATCATATCATAATTATTATGATTTTTTAAATTCATTATTCATCAAAAGACGACACATATCTTATAACAGTATTCATATGAGTTAAATTTTTATTAGTGCATTTGAATGTGATGTTTGGATTAATTTGTTATATCATATCATCAAATTTCACATCTCTTCATTATAATATTTAATCATCCATAAATTTAATCATTTCACAGTGACAATGGAGAACGTAATAAAATAAATTAAAACCTATTATATCTATATATATATATATATATATATATATATATATATATATAAGATAGTCTTTGTCATACAAAATGGGACAATTATTGTTATCCCTTTGTCTTTCAATTGGGACACTATGTCCATTACATTAAAAAAAATGTCTGATTTCATAGACAAGTATTTCAAAAAATACAACACCTTGCTTTGATATCCAAACATAGTGATCATCATTCTTCGCTTGAACTGTTGTCACTGTTAGAGCTACTTCCATGACTTGGGTTATTTTCAGGAATGTTTTGTTCACAGTGTTGATCTCTTTCTTCTTCTTCACCTTCCATCTACAAACATAAAAATAAACTGTAATGAGTGTATATACATTGGTGAGAATAATGAAAATGGCAATATTAAATAATATACATCAATGTAAATCGAAAAGAAATGACATACCATAGCAACAATTGACTCATGAACTATACACATTCTTTCAAAACCATGTAGTATGCCATCGTTCAAAATTTCATCTGTTGACACAGTACTTTGTTTCCTGTAAGTTTTATACCCCATAAAAAATCATATATTTAATATAAAATATTTTTTTTTTCTATTAATTATAGACGGAGCTAAGTAAAACAATATCGATAGATGCTTACAAATTCCACAATTAATTTATGAAATGCCAACATATACTCACAACCCATATTTAACCCAATATCAATCAGTTCATCTGATGGTTCTTCTTTGTATGTTAGCACCTGTTTAAAGACATTCAATGATGATTTTTGTAAAAAAACTTAAAAAATACAAAAATGAAATCTAGTTAAGTTGTTATAAGGAAGTAACAATTACTCAAAAATTTAGATATCAACCCTTTTCTTCCTTGTCGTCCCGTTTTATGTGTTGCATGGGTTCCATTTTCTTTTCTTTTCTGCTGGAAAATACTTGAAAATTAATATTTAATGCTAAATTTTTTATTTATTATACCTAATGTCGAAAAATTCAATGATTACATATTACATTTGAAGCACGTTGTTGTTGAGATGGCTCCTCCTGTAATGAAATTTTGTCCATTTCTTTGACCATCTTTTTCTACACCTTTTTGGACATTCTTACTGGCATATTTCTGATATCAACTTGTTCATCTTTTGAGATTTTAATAATATTCCTGAAAATGTAACATAACAATAAACTATTTAATTTTTATATCGATATATGAAAATTAAATATAACAAAAGTGATATTTATAAATAATTGTAGTCAAACATTTAAAGGAATATTAATTTTTCATTCCTTATTTTTTGTTTTTGTACGTTTTTGCTATTAAAAGTCTGACATGTCTCATTGAAAAATTCTCTGGAAACTCTTCCTATAGTTTAGATAAAATTTGGTTCTTGAAATCATTGGATTGATTTTTGTATTGTAAGTGGAAAGAACGTCTATACATTCGTTCCACTATATCCCTCAAACTTTTGTAAAAAAATTTCACCCTTTCGTTAACCTCTAGCACCACTCTAGATGAGTTAAGGAGCAATTCACTTTCATTGGCATGTTCTATTTTTTTTTTCTTAGAACAACATTCCCTTTCTGAGTTGTTGATCCATGTAGAAAATTAAACATATGTGAATTAATAGATTGTTTGACACACGTTATATAATAATTTTAAGTATATTATTAATGAAAATTAAAAAAAGAAACTCATATTGGATCGATAGTATTTTTTCATTCATCTGATTCATCGTTTTGCAAATTTTCCATAAAGATTTTACACTCTTCTGGTCCTAGATCATAAATAATCTTATCGAGCTTTGCTATTTTGTGGCTCTGCATCATACATAGTAAACAATACATATTAGTTAAAGATACATATAGTTCAAAAATAATATTTTTTGTAAAGAATTTATAAAGAACTTTCCTTTTTTGCTTTTCTTGATGTGTTATCAGTGTTTTTGTTACTTGATCTCTTGTCAGCCATTTATTTATCAATATGAAACTTGTACCATATCATTCATTAATATATTTTATAAATAAATTGTCAAATTTTTTTAGGTAAAAAATTCTCAAGAAACTGGTGCGCCATTCATGGTGTACACATCAACGTCGATGCGGGGTCTTATAAATGCACTGCAAAAATAATATAATACACCTTACAGTGCTCTATGTCAACAAGGAGCATCGATGTGTTAAATGTTAACCACCACACTGATTAACATCGAAAACAAGGGACCACCATACAGTGCTCTCTGTCAACTTGGGGAATCGGTGCGGTGCGTTTTATGTTACATGGTGCACTGATTAACAAAATAAAAAAAAAATTGTGAAACAGCATGTGTGCGGTGTGCCATAATGAAATAGCGCACCAGTGCCCTATTTTACATATGGCGCACTGATTAAAAAAATAAATAAATAAATTATTTATCACACAGTACTTGCGCAGTGCACTAGGTTACGTCGGGCGCATCGATAAAAAAAAAATATGTTTTTTCAAAAATTCATGCAAGGGCTGACATGGATTGGGATCCGACTATGCAAGTCATCCCGTGGGTTGGATTTCATAGGCCTATATATAGCAATACAAACCCTATAAATCTAAAATGAAAAGTCCTAATTTTTAAATCCTAGAAATAGAGAGAAGAAATGGCAGAAACAAAAATAATGAAGGGTTTAGGGTAAAAATGGATTTTTTTTTTTTTTTTAATCTGAAAATTAAAAAAAAAAATTACTGCGTAAAAAAACTGCAGAAAAAGTAAAAAAATACAATAAAATTAAATCACGAGATCGTTTGAAATTCTATGCTATAGGGTTTGAATCACCAGAGGTTTGGAATTCTGATTGTATGAATACTTCTATTTGAACGTATTTCGCTGCTCCATAGTGCTCTCGTGCTCTCTTGATCCAGGTATATCTCCTACAAATCTCTTGTTGAAATTTTTTGCAAAAATAGTGAAATAATGAAAATTGTTTAGAATATAAAGAATACTTTTATGAAATTAGATTTTCGAAAATATTTTGCTGCCCATTTTTTAATTTACCGCTTTTTTTTTCACTTAAATAAAATAGAGTTGCGATTTTTTTATTTGTGGTTATTCGTCACCGGTGCGTCACTTAATAGCACCGCACTATTGTGTCCATTGATAACACGACACTGGTGTGCATTAACTAAAATGCACCAGTGTGGTTATCTATACATTAACACTGATAACAAGAAGTCCATTTTTAAGGCACCGAAATTACTTTTAGGTGTGTACACCAAAATTTATTGTTGATTTTTCTCATATGCAGGGAGAAAATATCATAATTATATCGACTGGAAAATTCTTCAAAATCTAGCTCGTTCCATAATATTTCTCAAAGTCCATCACGGAGTTCTCCCTATCCATCTCGAGATGTAATATTTACTTCAAATTTTATTTATATTTTCATTATCTAATTGAATTTATGTTTTTTTATCCATGTCAATCATGCACAACTTAATTAAATTTATAATGTATACAAATTTGCAAGTTCATGCAGATTCAGAATCGAGTTCAGATGCACAAAATATTCAAATAGCTCCAAAACGTCGGAAGCTCTTATCAAGAGCAGCATATCGCAAGGCACATTTGGTAGATGAAAATGGACAACTGCTTCACCCTGCCAATTGTAACAATATTGCATCTTCTAGCCACAATCCTGGGACAATGGTGGTAATAATTATAATTGTTTGGTATATTGATTAATGTAATTATTTCAACGTCAAACCAATTAATCATGCAATATTGTCAACTTACTTACTAATTGATATCATATATTTTGTACTAATCATGTTCAAATATATATATTTTAAATTATTAGGATTCTAGTGATGATGAGTGACCTACCTACCATCTTTCGTTGCACCCTGCAACAATGTCAAATCAAGAGAAGACTGAATTAAGAGAAAAACTTAGAGAGGAACAATACTATGAATTGTTGAATCAACCACTAATTCAATTCCCGCTACATCCAGATTCACCAATTAGGAATGACTACATAAATAGTAGTTCTTCACAAGCTGGCAATGCAGGCAATCCAATAGAGGTTGGTATGGATGATTAATTAATGGATACAATTTCCATGGAGACAATGTTGTTAGATGCATTCCAAAACAATGATCAGCTAGGGAATGATGCTCATATTTCTGAAAACCTTTTTGAAAGCCTTAAATTTGCTTCCATCACCTCTCTCTTTGGACCTGGCAGTTAGTCAAATTCTACCCAGTTGGGGACAATGATGTTACTGTACAAATTGAAAGAAAATTTTTGTAGAAATTATATGCACTAAGCATGCATATGTCCAAGTTTCACTTGATCTCACATTATTTAACTTTATGCAAGATACTAAATCTATTCCACTTGTTAATCTTTTGTGGAAAAATTAATTGCACACACATGTGAGGCATAAAAAAAAATATTCAATCGCACATAACACAGTTTTTTTAACCGAGAAAGCCTGAAGCTGAAAAGCCCAACTATATATTATGTAACATCGAGATCATATGAAAATCTCATACAAACATACAAAGCTTATTTCAAGCCCTTAGTACAGTACAATCGTCATACACTAATCAGGCCTAATCTTGCAAATCCATGCACCGATCTTTGCCACCTGCTAGCCTGCCTCCACTGCGCAATCTCTACTGAAGAATAGCTCTGAATGAATTTGAATTACTCCATACTTGACTGCGCAATCCTCATTGGCATCTCCACTGAGTGTGTGATGCAATCAATGCATCACTATAGTCACATTTGATATTCTATCTTGCCCTTTCACCTATCTCTCCACTGGTCTCCACTGAAACTGCCATGCACTGTAGTTAACTGTTGTATTGTTCAGTTGATTAATGAGTTATTATTTATGAATTAATTAACTAATTAATTCACTCCACTCTCACTAGTGTATCAATCATTTAGACTAGATGTTGGCCTAGTCAACTGTGTCATAACTCTGCCACTTGAGTTCTAACTGAGTCTTCCATGCATTAGCTCCAGTAAATCCTCAGGAATAGTGTAATTCCTTCTGTCAGCTACTGTGCCACATCTGTGCACTGAACTAAAGTGCTCCAGGAGAATAAGTTGTTGTTTAGAGTCCGATTATTATTAAGAGCTAATAATAATCGACATGCATCTATTTTTAGATTGAAAATCTATAAATATAATTTGCCCAATATTCTAAAAATATAACTTCATCTATTTTTCCAAATTGATCAACCATCCAAAAATAGCATCCTGCAACTTCTGAATAATGATCATCATGTCTAAAAATAGACATAGTCTAAAAATAGACTTGCACCAAAAATAGCCTGCGGACCCACTTAGTGAAGGTGACTCTTTTCACTAAGCTCATCATCTTGTTGAATCTCAACACTCCCTCTCAACAAGATAGGGATTATCCTTCACCCCGATCCTGCCTCTATGGTATTCGAATTTTCTCTTGGTGAGCCCCTTTATCAGAATATCTGCATCTTGATCCTCCGTGGGAATGTGTTGAAGCAACATGATCTTCCGCTACACACAATCTCTAATATGACGATACTAGATATCAATATGTTTAGATCTATCATGAAACACAAGATTAACCAAGATTTTAATGCAACTCTAATTATCGCAATGAATCACCATGGGATCTAAATGTATCCCAACAAACCAGAAATCTTGATCTTCCTCATCCAGATAGCCTCACATGCAGCTTGACTTGCTGCCATGTATTTCGTTTCTGCTGAACTGAGTGCCACATATCTTTATTTCCTTTTGTACCAAGAAATTGCCGTAGATCCGATACTGAAAATCTCCCCTGATGTGCTCTTTCTATCTATTGGGCTTCCTGCCCAATCTGCATCCGTGAAGCCATGCAACTTCACTTCATTCATCTGTCTGTACCATAAACCATGCTCAGATGTGCCCCTGAGATATCTCAGGACATGCTTGCCTGCCTTCCAAAAGAGCTTGGTAGGCTTAACCATCACTTGTGAAAGTTGGTTCACCGCATAACATATGTCTGGTCTTGTATTGACTAAATACATGAGCAAACCCACCAACTGTCGATAAACAGTGGCATCCACTACCTCTGTCGATGTGGCATCCTCTTTCTTCCAATTTCCTAGAAGAGGAGTGTCGATAGGCTTGCAACCTTGCATGTGAAACTTCTCCAATATCTCCCAAGCATACTTTCCTTGAGACACAAACAGTTCACCTTCCCGTTGCCATATTTCCAATCAAAGGAAATAATGAAGGAGGCCCAAATCCTTCATCTCAAACTCCTTCGCAAGATCTGCCTTGCGTGAGTGTATCAACTGCTCATCACCTATTAGTATTAAATCATCAACATAAATAACAATGATTAAAAGCTTACCCTCCACCACAATTTGGTACAGGTTTGCATCTGCCTCACTCTTGGTGAAGCCAAGTCCGTGGAACAATTGGTTTATCCAAGTGCCCCAAGCATGGGGTGCTTGTTTCAGCCCATACAACGCTCTTTTGAGTCTGCACGCATGCGACTTGCTGCTGAAGCTCTCAAATCCTTCATGTTGCTCAATGTACACCTCTTCCTCAACGATCCCATTAAGGAACACAGTCTTCACATCCATCTGATGAATATGCCAACCCATCTACCGTGAGAGAGAAAGGATGGTCCGTATGGAAGAATACCATGTGACAGGTGAAAAGGTTTCTTCATAGTCAATCCCCTTGATCTATGAGAAGCCCTGAGCAACAAATCTTGCCTTATAATTCTCGACCCTCCCATCAGTAGCTTGCTTTACCTTGTAGATCCATCTTGATCCTACAACTGATTTTCCCACCAGCCTTGGAACAATCTCCCAAGCACTGTTTCTGACAATGGAGTCATACTCCTCCACCATGGCATCTACCCATGTGGGCTCCTGCACTGCTTCTTCAAAAGAAGATGGCTCTATCACAATACACTTGCTCATAAGAGCCATGTATCCAGTATATCGGTCAGGTAACTGTCTCTTATCTCAGGTCACAGATGGGTGTGACCTCACATTCTCATGGCCGCATCGGTTTCCACTCTCTCGCTCGTGTGCTTTCCTGTCTTGTCCGATGTTTGGTTTTGCATGAGTGGACTCCTCCACTCCATGAATCTCCTCCTGTGGTTGATCCACATCCAGAGACTCATCTTTGCGAATAAGAATTTCCTCTTCTGCATGCAAGTGTAGCTCCCTCTCAAGTGAAAAATTCATGGCTTTCACCTCATTGAATTTAATATCCCGTCGCACAATGCTCATCCGAATCGTCCGGAAAATACACGATAGCTATGCGCTCGTACCCCACACAATATCCCAACTTCTTCGTCACCCAGCCTTCTTCCTAGCATCCTTCGTCACATGAACAGTGAGCCTTTGCCAGCCTCAAATGAGAAATATCAGGCTTCTTACCAGTAAAAGCTTCTTTAGGTGTACTCATTCCAAGTACTCTATGAGGACAACAGTTTTGCACATAAACCGCAGTGTTGCATGCTTCCACCCACAAGTGCATCGGTAGGCCCTGGTCATGCAGCATCGCTCGTGCATCACCCATGATCGTTCTGTTCTTTCTCTTCGCGAACCCATTCTACTGTGGGTTATGAGGCGCTATGAGTTCTCTTCAAATTCCTTCTTTGCTACATAAGTCTTTGAATTCGCTTGAGATATATTCACCACCATTATCGCTCCGTAGAGCTTTCACTTGCTTCCCCGACTCCTTCTCCACCAATGCCTTGAACTCACAGAACTTTGAGAACGTTTCAATCTTCTTCTGCATGAAGAATATCCAGCATCTACTAGAATAGTCATCAACAAATATCACATAATACCTGTGTTTTGCTGTTGAAGCAATCGAGAATGGTCCACACACGTATGTGTGAATTCTATCCAGGATCACCAAAGCATGGTTCTCCTTCTCATGAAAGGTGGTCTTCACAAACTTACCCATAGTACATCCCTTGCACTGATCTGACTGTGCAAGAGTACCCTTGGGAAGTCCAGTAGAAATCTGCTGCAAAATCTTCAAAGCGCCATGGTGAAGATGAGCCAATCTCTGCGGCTACAATTTTTTCCTCATCCCGACTCACCCACTTCTTCCGCTTTGCTCAACCATTGCGTGCTGCGACCATCTACCTCTAGCTGTAGAGATTCTTCTCACCCCAAACCCCTATCTTCTGTTTGAACCATTGTTTTATGTCGAAGGAAAGATTTTCCCTCACCGAAAACAACATCATAACCTTTTTCTTCCGCATTGTGGGATCGAGACCAAGTTCTTCTTCAAACTCCGGAACATGCATGACATTCTTTAACAAGAATGGATTACCGGGACTCCTCTCAAAGGTAATGGTCCCAATGCTACCGGCACTATACCACCATCATCGCCCTTTCATCTCAACTCTATGTTTTCTCGGAGGTCCTTCTCCTCCAAGTCACTAAACAACTCTTTGTCTCCCGTCATATGGAAAGACGCGCCACTGTCAAGATACCACACCGATCCCATGCAACTTCAAAACAAGCATGCGATCAAGGAAAAATCCAGCTCAAATTGCGAGGCTAAGGTCTCTCCAGCTCTAGATCCAGCAACCTGCTTATTCTTCTTCTTTTGTGGACAATTAGTGGTGAAATGTCCATGCTTTTGACAATGAAAACACTTCACTTTGGACAAGTCTTGCTTCTTTCCTTTCGCACCGGATTTAGAAGGATTTTTCTTCCCCTTCCCTTTCCTTTCTTTGGCAGCCAAAGAGAAATTATCTTCATCTTCATTCTTCGATGAAGATCCATCCCTAGTACCCCGCCTTATCTCCTCCTGCACAAGATCTGACCAAAGTCGCTCCCATCATGGCCGTTTCTCCCGTCCATCGACAGAGTATTCGTAGCTATGCCAACTCTTCAGAAGCCCAAGGAGAGCCACGCTCACCAAGTCTTCTTCATCAATAGTAACCCCCACACTTCCCAATTCATCCTTGCAGTGGAAAAACTTCATGAGGTATTTTGGAATACTATCGCCTTTCTCCATTTTTATTTTTCTGAGCTTGTCTTTAAGCGTCAACTTCCTCTGGTCACTTCTGCTTTGGAACAAGTCTGCCAAAGCCTTCCACATTAAGAATGGAGTGGCTTTCCCGTGAAGGCTAGATACAATGTGGTCCTTCACAGCTTCCAACAGAATCCTCCTCATCTTTGCAGTCTTCTTCTGTCATGCATCAAGTAATGCATCATCGCTAGATCTCGGCCTAGGAACATCGCTATCGATGAACTCCTTCAGCCCATTATCCTCCAGGACCACCTCCATCCCATCCTTCCAAGCTATGTAATTTGAGCTCCCGTCAAGGGCATACTCCAATCTCAACCCGTTGAAAGACATTTCCAATGTATACTCGATTTACGCACCAAGAATCTTCACGTAGCAAATTCGCAACCAACACCCGGCTTTAAACTCACTTCACAATTGCAATCTTCAATCAACAATGCTCTGATACCATGTAGAAATTATATGCACTAAGCATGCATATGTACAAGATCCACCTGATCTCACACTATTTAACTTTATACAAGATACTGAATCTATTCCACTTGTTAATCTTTTGCAGAAAAATTAATTGCCCACATATGTGAAGCCTAAACAAAAATATTCAATCACACATAACACAGTTTTTTAAACCGAGAAAGCCTGAAGCTAAAAACCAAAACTATATATTATGAAACATCGAGATCATATGAAAATCTCATACAAACATACAAAGCTTATCACAAGCCCTCAGTACAGTACAATTGTCATACACTAATCAAGCCTAATCTTGCAAATCCATGCACCGATCTTTGCCACCTGCTAGCTTGCCTCCACTGCAAAATATCTGTTGAAGAATAAATTTGAATGAATTCAAATTACTCCATCCTTGATTGCATAATCCTCATTGGCATCTACACTGAGTGTGTGATGCAATCAATGCATCACTATAGTCACATCTGATAGTCTATCTTTCCCTTTCACCTATCTCTCCACTGGTCTCCACTGACACTGCCATGCACTGTAGTTAACTGCTGCATTTTTCAGTTGATTAATGAGTTATTATTTTTGAATTAATTAACTAATTAATTCACTCCACTCTCACTAGTGTATCAATCAGTTAGACTAGATACAACTATCTCAACTGAGTCTAACTGAGTTAAACTCAATAAAACTCCATAACTACTTCTTCCAACTGTGTCATAACTCTGCCACTTGAGTTCTAACTAAATCCTCCATGCATTAGCTCCAGTAAACCCTTAGGAATAGCATAATTCCTTCTGTTAGCGGTTGTGACACATCTGTGCACTGAACTGAAGTGCTCCAAGAGAATAAGTTGTTGTTTAGAGTTTGATTATTATTAAGAGCTAATAATAATTGACATGCATCTATTTTTAGATTGACGATCTATAAATAGACTTCGTCTAATATTCTAAAAATAGAATTTCATCTATTTTTCCAACTTGATCATGCATCCACAAATAGCATCCTACAACTTCTGAAATATGATCATCATGTCTAAAAATAGACTTGTGCCAAAAATAGCCTGCGGGCACACTTAGTGAAGGCGACTCTTTTCACTAAGCTCATCATCTTGTTGAATCTCAACAATTTTGGCTTGTCCAATGCATGTTTCTCGGAAATTTTGAGGTAAGTTACCATAAATTCCTCCCTTATATAAATTTGAGAAATATAATCAGTACAAAATGAACATTCCAAATGGTAAATTTTATTAACGTTAATAATTATATCAACATTAATGTACATCTATTAATATATTTTTCCATGATCACCAACTACAGGTTATTCAAAGATAAGGTTCTTCTGAGTGATAATATCTTGCCAGATAGCTGCGAAGAGGCAAATAAATTGTTGAAAATGTTGGGTGTTGAGTACATATCATATCATGCATGTCCAAATGATTGTATTCTATATAGAGGAGAATATGTAGACAAAGAGATATGTCTGAAATGTGGGCATCACAGGTATGATAAATAAAAAAATAAGGGTAATTCACGTACTAGTCCTCCTTTTAAGATATTGAGGCACATGCCTATAATCCCAAGGATTCAAAGGCTCTTTCGTTGCAAAGAATTAACTATGTTGCAGGGATGGCATGCCTCACATAGAATTGAGTTGGGAGTTATGCGAATCCTAATTGATTCAATAGCCATGAAGCATATAGAGGATACATGGCCTGAAAATTTCAAGGATGAAGTATGAATTCTACGACTCAGCATAGCCATGGATGATGTCAACCCATATTCCCTCCAGAAAACCAACTATTATGTTTGGTCTGTAGTAGTGATCAATAACAATATCCCCCTATGGTTGTCCGTGAAGAATGAACATCTTATGTTGGCTCTCATAGTCCATGGTAGAAGACAAGTGAAGAATATGGATGTCTACTTACAACCATTGGTAGATGATTTGAAGGAATTATGGGATGGGATAAATGTATACGATGTATCAAGACCCATTGCCGCAGAGAGGAGTTTTACGTTGTATGGCATATGTGCTTACATGAAACATGATTATCCAGACTTAGGTTTTTTCTCTGGTAAATTACATGTTTAATTTATTGATTTGTTTATATATGTAACAATATTATTTCACATATTAGTTATTTAATTCATTGTAATTGTTATGATATTAATGATATTCTTTAACATGCCATGCATATTAATTTTATACAATAATCTCGCAGGTCTTGTAACAAAAGGGTATTTTGGATGTAAATATTGTGGACCTTCTCTGAAAGCTAGATAGTCCAAGGACCTACGAAAGCCAGTGTATGATTGCTCTAGGGTATTCCTCCCAGAAGAACACCCTTACAAAAGAGCAGCATCCACTTTCAATGGTAAACGAGAGAGAACCCAAAGGCCTCCAATAATGACACCAGCTGAATGGCTTGGAGCATATGAGAAAGAGAAGGAGAAGGAGTTCATAGAAATGTTTGATTCAAATGGGGAGCCTATGTTCGATGATCCAAAATTCTTCGACACCTATGTTGAGAAATTTCCCATTGGGATGAAAAGGAAATACATCATTTATAACCTCCCATATTGGGAGCATCTTAAGATTACACACTTATTATATCCATGCATATATTTAAAAATGTTTCATCTTCTTTATGGAGGGACATATCATCGAAACAAAGTGACACATTTGCTGTTAGGAAAGATATTATTACTTCAAAAACTAAAAAGAAACATTGGCCAAGACAATTAGAAATTACAGGATCAGAGGTAGCCTTTGGTCCTGTTAGAGTCGGTATCTTCATCCCTCCATCAGAGATCAAAGTTCTCTTGTTGCATTTCATTTTAGGTGTCTCATTCAGTTCAGTCGGCTGCATTCCATTATGAGCATGGATCATCTGATGGAAGGGTCTTTTTTTTCATATCCCTCATGTCATGTACCTGCTGGTCAGTGTCTGTTCATCAAAATCATTTATAGTCATGTTTGGTCTCTTGGTCAACAAAGAGTCATTTTAGGCTTTTAGTCTCATTAAGTCTAGGGTTTCGTTAATTTAGTCTTCAAAATGACTAATAATGTCAGCAGGCACATGAGGGAGGTTCGAAATAGGTTTTCATCGCAAAAATTTCATCATCATTGTGCTTGATAATGATTTTTCTTCAAAACTCTGTTTTGAAGAAAAATTGTCTATTTTATCCTTTTGTAATAAATGCAATATAATTTTCAATTTTTTTCAGTTGTAAAGTTCTTCAGGCGTAGCCCTGGTCACCTTTGCCAAGATCCCATGCCAGCTATCCCTGCAAAGAACAGACAAGAGATTCATCATCAGTCCAAAAATCACAAAGGAAACAAAAGCAGAGTTCATTTGAAAAGTGTCAAAGTTCAAACATTACAAAGTGGGTTTTTTCAAATTAAAAATCAAAGTCTTTGGCATAAAAGATATTTTTGTGTTTCAACAACTCATTTACATGCCAAGAGATAGCACTGAGCCGAGTTAAGTCGTGGAAGAGAAAAACAGGGTTTGAAGGTCGAACTGTGGGTGAGTTTACTATCGCGGCGCACTGGGTGGAGGTCGCGGCGCATAAGCCAAGTGCGGCTCTGTGAATTTCTGGATGAGTGCAGCGCACACAACGGTCGCGACACACTGGGCCACTGTCACGGCGCACAGGGGCGACAACCAAAATTTTTGCCATTGCTCCACAAAAATTCAAAGTGACTCAATCTCCTATGCTCCAAGTAAGTTATGAGACTTTGTCATTGCTATAAACAATGTTTGCTGGTGATTGAGATGGATTATGAGAATTTGAAATGCCAAAATTATAAACCCTATCACCTTATTTAAAATTGCTCCTTAGGGTTTTGAAATTGAATTTTTAAAATTAATTGTGGTGCCAAGTACTCCATTTCCCCACCTTGTTTATTCCTTCCCTCACTATAATCCTATCATTACTGTTCATCCCCTATCCCCTTGCATCCTCAAAGTCACTCATTCCTAATTCCCACTATCCCTATCAATAAATCATTTCATTTCCCATCATTTTCACTTTCCCATATCACTTATAAAAATTCCCAAACCCCAAGAATCCCAAAAATTCAGTGGCTGTCCCTTGTCCCTAAGTTTGTCAAATTTTCAAAGGGAAAATTATCATTCAATTAAACCCATTGTTCCCACTGCCCTATATATCCTACAGTCCCTCCCCTTTGACACACATTTTGCAACTAAAACAAAGCACCAAATTCTCATTTTCCTCTCATACAAGCCAAACATAGACCTTGAAACATCATGGAGACAGACACTGATACCTCATATGACGGAGATAGTGATTCTACCACTGAGCTTCATGCACTGAGAAGGCCTCGTAAAGGTGGCAAACATGTGAGAGAAGAGCCCACCTCATTGACTCAATTGCAGGCTTGCCCACTTGCCATGGAATGTTTTCAAGAGCATTCATGCTATCAATATTGTGAGATGATTGCTAGGATTCATCATCATCAAGAGTTAGCTCGTTTGTTTGCATTTCATTTACATGAAGGCCAGGTAACTCTTGCTGGTGTAAATTTCACTTTGACACCGGAAACCATCTCTCAAGCAACTAGGATACCGAATGTGGGTGAACAGTGGAAAAAAAGACAGCAGGTGAATAGAGTGCATTATGAACCATACATTAGGCCTAGCTATGTGAGGCAGCTCAGCAGGGTGTTCCCATTCCGGTTCCTTAAGGAATCCTATGCGCCTCTAATGAAACTCATTATCAAATATTTCAGTTGTGAAGGCCGGTTTTCACGCCTCTATGCCTACCACATCAGATTATTGATGCATTTCAATAGAGTGAGGATGATGAACATACCTTATTTCATGTGCTAGAATATCGAGAGGATGACCACTCTTGTGCAGAAGAAAACTCCCGAGCATCAGTACAACAGTATTTATCACTATGCACTCATCAAGATCGTGGTTGTACATCAGCTTGGATTGCAGGGCATTTCATGGGAGGATTTCATTTCCCGTGATTTCTTCATAGCTCCTCAGGTTCCTTTGGAGGTTTTTCATGAGCTAGGTAAACCTTCACATTAGCCTGAAGGTCACGAGACAGAGCCTATCAGTGTGCCAATGTTTATTACCTATCAGAGAGGCACCAGGGTATTATTTGCAGCAGCCTGACGAGTACCATCTCCACCTGGGATGGAAGGGGTCTCGTTGTCATCATCAGCAGCACAAGTATAGGTACAGGATAGAGGTAAGAGGCCCATGCAGGATGAGGGCCCTTCAGGAGGCCAGGATACTGATTTCATATTGATTTATGAGGATTTGAGCTCTCCAAGCTCAAAGTTGAGAGAGATCATTTAGGAGCAGAAGGCAGAGATTGACACCTTGAATGTCAAGTTGCAGAGAGCTCAATGGATCATAAACTACCTAGAGCAGTGAAACAAATAGTTATAATATCATCAAACAATCATGGAGTTGCAAAAAATACATGAAAACCGGCAAGCTGCCCAAAGAAGCCAAACCGAGATGACACCCATTGAGCGGGAGATTGAGGCTGATAAAGAGACTTCGCTTGAGAGGGTTGATATTCATCTTGAGAAGGTATTGGAGAAGGAAAACAAGGAAAATAACATGCTCAGGCACATGAAGAACCACTATTGGGCGCGAAATCATGTTTGCAAAACAAGGATCAAGATCCTGAAAGCAAGGCTGAGGAGGGCACTAAAGCGTCGTAAAAGGCATGATAGAATATAAATTTTGGCTGAAGCTTCTTTTGCCCAGCATAGTGCTTGATGGTGGAAATTCAGCCCAAGTTTCAAGAAATTTGGGAAAAATTTTGTCAATTTTGATTTTTTGGCCTAAACACAGATTTTTCCGCCCGACGCGTAGTGCCACTTGGCGCGCGCTTATAATTGGCAGCTCTTTTGGAGGAAAAATTTGCATTTCTAGATTTTTCATCAAAATTTATGCATGCTTATGGATTACCTAAGAATTTCATCAAGTTTTGGGTTTCCTAAAGGGTCAAAAACACCCTAAAAATGGCCTTTCTGCCACTTTTTGCACACATAGGAAGCAGTGTTGGGAGATTTGATTTTTGGAGGGGCAAATGGCAACCAAATTCAGAAATTCCACTTGGGTTGGAAAGTAGATAGACAGGGATTTCAAAAAAGCTATTCTGCACTCAATTTTGACTTTAGGAAGGCCCTCAAAATCAGCCTCAAAATTATGCTACGCATAGAGATTTCAGGCATGGCACATTGGGAAATTTGGCCTATTTTTCACTCAGCAGTTTAGATTTTCGCCTAGTTTTGGCTAGTTTGACTTTTTCATGTAACTCTTGATGTAACTTGATGTAATTTCATGACTATGATGTAATTTTGGCACATTTTTACTCATCTTAGTGGATTCATTCACCAAAAAGTGAAATGTAAGTGAATGAATCAGTTTCCTATCATATAGAGGCAAGTTGTTTCATTGCCTATTTTCCAGTTCTTAGTTTAGATATGTTTGAAACAACTCCTATAATGATAAGCTAGACCCCTAGAGGCATGGGGATGAGTTAGGAATTTCTATATCTTGTATTTATTCAGTCATTTTCAAGGTTGGACACTTGGGATTGCTTGGCACTTCATTGTACATTTCATCTCTGCAATTTTGGAAAAGGAATAGACCTGGGCTTGTAGCACTCTTTGGGATCCATGTGGCTTTGTGTTTTGATGGTGTGTTTCTCTATGTTATTGTAAGCTCATTGATGTTTATGTGTATCATTTCCCTTCTCCTTTCACCTTAAATTAAACAAATGAGTGATAAAGGTGGAATACATTAGATTGCTTTGCTTTGCCTTCATTTTTGTTTAATTTTCCATGTTTTCATCTATTTGAAGAGGATTATTGAATGCCTCTTGCCCTCTTCAGATCCTCACCGGTCAGAAACTATCCATTCATTCAATCTAAAGAATCAAAACAATTTCCTTCCTTACCCCATTCAGAACTCTGCAAAAACTAGGCCTCATCCCCGAACCCAAAACTGCCTTTCCCTTTGTTTCCAAAAAAAATCCCAAAATAAAAATCAAATCCCTTTACTTATATACCTAGCCTAAATTTAGCATTTATTTCAAGTCATCTCAAGCCCTATTGATTATTTTTGCTAAGATTGACCCAGAGAGTGCCCTCTCCTGATCTGGTAGGGCTAGCTACCAGACTGAGCGTGGTTTGATGTTACCCTGAACTTTTCCTTCTTTCAGCCTGAGGTAGATTTAAGCAATAATAGGTCCCTCTAATTCATGGTATTTCAAATAAGGTTATGTCCCATGGATTTTAAGAAAATATGATCTTTCTTTGGCAAAGGAAGTTATAATGGGTGTGAGGGTGCCATCTTCATACGAGTCTTCACTACGGCATTGCTTCACCGTGGATGACCATTTGTCGGGGTTGAAGTCACATGACCATCTGAATCTTCTAAGAGTACTTATAATGTCAAAAGCATGATTTTATTATTTTTTATATTAATAAAATTTATCCCATGCAAGGATCATAAAACATAACTATTTTTGTATATATTGCACGTGTTTATAACTTTGTAGTGTCATTATCCTTTTTTCGTGCATGGGTGTGTGAAACATGAATTCCCTCAAGACCTAGGACATGCCATATCTAAATTATCTGCATTTGTACGTTGGATCACGTCAAAGGAGATTCATGTGGCTATCATTTGATGGTGGCATCAAGAGATAGTTGAGATTGTTTGTATGTTTGAGAAGGAACTGCCAACGAGTTTCATGGAATTGTAGGTTCATCTTCTAATCCACCTTGTAGATGAGGTTGAATTAGTTGGGGTGGTTTCTTGTCGTTGGATGTTCTTCTTAGATAGGTACATGAATAAATTGAAAGGTTTTGTTCGACAAAGGGCAAAACCCGAGGGGTCTATGGAATAGGGGTACATATCTTATGAGTCTTTATATTATGCCAGTGAGTACATCAAGTAGATCAAAAATAGACCAGGTGTGGTGATTTGGGAAGACAAAAGAGAAGGGGAGTTGCTCCAAATGAGTGGAAAAAAGCGCTTGATAAAGAGTAAGCGACTTATAATTTTTCAAATTTACACAAAGTAAATATTCATGTTGAACTTCGATATAATGTATATTTTGATCTCTATGTAATCTATAGTGTCAGTTTGATTTCATCAGTGAATGCATAAATTGAAGAAATCAATAAATTATTTCTTTACAATTATGAAGTGATACAACCGTGGGTTGCATTGTGCGAACAAAAGAGGATGAAATGGGATAGTGACAGGAAACAATTCAGACGGTTGAATGGTAGAATTGTGCCTTATCCCGATCATTTAAAAGAAAATATGCCAAAAATATGCCCCAACAGTTAGGTTTTTGACCAAGTCAAAGAGAAATGCGGCACAACCAGTTGTTACCCGCATGTTGAAGAGGATGCGCTAAACATAGGGATTCGGTGCAACAACTTGATAATAAACTATTTAATTTATATGTACATTTGAAACTTAATAATGCACCTTTAAAATGTAATTACATGATCTATAAAACATATTTTAACTATTGGTTTATTATAAGACACATGACACTATGATTTTTTAAAATTTTTTATAATAGTTGCATTTGTTCCCATCTATGTGGGCATATGGACACCATTTTCACACAGAAAATGCCGATGCTGGAAACATCACACAAGACTGTGGAGTGGAAGTCGAGTTCGATCAATCTAGTCGATCTAACCACCGTTATCAAAACCTAGTACGAGGGATGTTAGGTTACGTCGGAAAGAGACAAGAGATCATTGAAGTGGGTTTCTCTTCTTTCCAATGTGTTATTTTTAGGTGCAAGTGGTGGGACACCTTTGATCAGAATAATGTAAAGGAAGATCGCGATAGTATAATGATATGTATCAACTATAGAAAGACGTGGGATGAAGCTGAGCCCTATTTTTTCCCCAAACACTACAACCAGGTGTTGTTTTACCTAGATGTGTTGGATAGGGATTGGTGGTTCGTATTGAGACATGACCCTAGATCAAAACATATTTTTGAGAACAATAGTATTATCATGCCATGCAACCTGGAAGATAATGAGGGTGATCATGAGAACCGAGAGTGATATGGTACATGTTTTATTTCATCAATATTTATACTTTTTAAGATGGGTTTTTGGAAACATTATAATATGTATTTTTAATTAATTGGTAATTTGCATTGTGTTAATGTTAAAATCAATATTTCACTTGATAATTTGCAATTATGTTGATCTAAAAAAAAATGGCGTACTGTATAAAGTTTTTTTTTTTTTTTTTTATATAAGATCATAATAAAATAATGATAATTCTAAAGTACATGAATTTATTTGCATTATTTTCTAAATTTTATTGTGTTAAAAAAATTCATATTATTCTAGATTTATTATTTTACAATTATTTAAAATTTTACAAATTTAAAATTTTTAATAAAATCATTTCACATTAATAAAATTAAAATTTTACAAATATTTTACATACAATTAGAATTAGAATTACAATTAGAATTACAATTACAATTAATTCACATACAATTACAATTAAAATTACAATTACAATTTTAGAATTTTACATACAATTACAATCATTTCACAGTAACATAATTAAAATTTTACAAATATTTTACATAAAATTAGAATTACAATTACAATTGTAATTAAAATTTTACAATTTCACGTACAATTGCAATTACAATTTTAGAATTTTACATACAATTAGAATTACAAATATTATAATTTTACAATATCATGATCATTTAATATTAAATTGATTCATAAACATCACAATCATGATAACCATCGTAAAAACATCATATTCGACTAAAAAACACATTCAAATTCGCTAACATCATCGTGATCATGATCATCTAAAAAAACGCAATTAGCATTGTATAACATCATCAGAACACAAACATCAAATATACATCTCATGTGAAATAATTGCTATCACATAAACATCTATCTGCAAGTTGTACATTAAATGAAAATATCTAACATGACCTAAGAATATACACATAATGAAGATCACCAACATGTAAATTAAGTACATCTGCAACATGAACATAAAATACATGGACCATATATATACATACATACATATATATATATATATATATATATATATATATATATATATATATATATATATATATATATATATAATGTCAAAATATATAACCGTAATATAAATGTCATATATCACCGTGGTACATCATCAATAGTAGTACTAGTCGAGGCCTACTCATTCAATGGCATCCTCGAAAGCTCATATACATGTTGGTCATCACGTGCCCGCTCGATTCGTATTGGTGCCTCATGCTGATCGGAATCAACTATCGGCTACTCATCGTGACACTCAACATGGCCGATGGTCCAAATTCGCTCATGATCATGAGTACCGCCGGATGCCGGTAGGCTTCTCGACTCGATCGTGGCCAATGGTCCCGCTCCCCATGATGATTGTTGGTCGATGCTAGTGGAGGTTTCTCATTTTGCATGGCGCGAGGTGAGAAAGATGATCACTCCCCCGATCGTGATCATCATATGATGTGTTGCCGTCTCGACTATCGATCACGTGCAAGGGTCCTCCTCAGCTACGTAACTAAGGTCGTAGCTCCTACAACATACCGCATCAGGCTGTACATGTCACGCGACATGCCTCTCCACATATGTACCAGCCTACCATCGACCTATATGTCTCTCATAGTAGCGGGCTTGACTCCCGCCTCAACAATCAATGAACAGAGTTGGTCACTCAACTCCATCCTCAATCTTCTATGAATCCTACCATGCCTAGCAAAAGGCTATACTAGCGCGCTAGCAAGAGTAGGTCTATCTGCACCGGCCTCCTGATCCTCGGCATTTGGCATATCTTGATCGTCATCAGGATCCACACCTGGATCATTTGGTGGCACTGGCATTTCCTCACCATCAAAAGACCCAATGTCTGCAAAATATATACAAGTACACAACAATAATTATACAATTTCATTAAACAATTTAATAAAAACAAGTTAAAGAACATGTTAGAATAAATTTAAATAAAAAAATAATATTACCTCTATCATCTGACGGCCCATCATCTATGAAGAGGATGTTGGCACACCCTTGCCAATCCAAACCATCATAAGGACATGAGACCATAATGAAGGAATGAAGGGATGCTCACAACATCGCTAACAACCTGCATTATGGGATATCCTCGCAGAGAAAACTCCCCTTGCGCCTCTAGGCATCATATGTCCCCACATGTGCATTCGTGCCACTTTTATCACTCATAAAATTTTGAAACATTACTTGACATGGTAATATAGAAAAGGATAAGGTCTCCCTAACCCTTTTAAAGTTGGTATAGGAAAATTTCATTTTTTACATGTTTAACCTATCCTAAGGTTCATGGTCACCTCCATTTATGTCAGGTCATGTCCCATCAGTCCTCATATGGTGCCAGTTTTCATTCCCCATGCATTTAAAATAAAAAAGGGCGCTTGTGTCAATTTTTCAAATTTTCGTGGTGTTTTATACAGTAAAACAACAGTTTTCGATACGAAACTTCCTAATAGTTTCGTAGCAAATCTGTCAGGGGTTAAACTAACTACGCTACGAAAATTTGTTTTCTTACTTTTCTTTCAAATTTGATATGAAATGTCATTCGAGATTGGAGGAGTTTAGTGTGTAGTCATTCGAAATCATATGTTTAATTCAGTGTACATAGTTGTGTCTCGCCGAGGTCATCATTACCCTTTTTGGCATGTATGTGTCATGATTAAAGCATGATGAGTCGTCGCTAAACCATAAAACCTTACCCCAATTAGCCTTTTTTCATATTTCGCTTTATATTTTCTTGTAATTCGATCTCTAGAGCACTGCTTCATCGAGCCAAGCAGGTTGCTGGCAGATTTGAACTTTGTAGGTGTCATCAAGCAAGCGAGGCTATGAAGATATAAAGCACCCATGGCTTCAATAAGGAAAACAAAAAAAGGTGGTCATTGCCACAGGTACTAACCCATGGACATGAATTTGCTCAATGAATACCCAACTTCCATGGATGTTTTTAAAAGAACTAGTTGCTTGCAATTCTGTCAGAGGTTGCAGGGCTTTCATCTACAAGTTTCCAAGGATTTTGTTTCTAGCTTCATAGGAACAGTTTCAAAAGTGGGAATTTTGAACTTTACAGTGACACCTGAGACCATCTCAATAGAAAAATGAATCCCTAGAGGAGGGGAACAGTGGTTTAAACGCATCAAGTTCATAATGCAGGATTGCAAAGAGTTCATCAAGAAAGAACATAGTGAAATTTATCTGAAAAATGCTATCCCTAGGAGTTTCATGAAGGACAACTATTTAAAGTTGCTAATGATCATTTAGAAGTATTTTACCTGTGAAGGAAGGTTTCACATGGTCTAATCCTATCACCTCGGGATTCTGCTGCATTTTATGGGTAAGAGGTCACTTGAATTGCCTTTTTATTTATACATAAGTCTAGGGAAAATGTCAGATAAGGTTCAAATCAAAACAAAGGGCAATGGAAGTTCTCTTTTTCATCATGGTTTGATTAAGCTGTTGGTGTTAGAGGAATTGAAGAGATTAGACATAGATTGGACTTCCTTCTTGTTCATGAGTGGTTATGAAAATTATGTTGTCACTCCTAATAAAACCTCCAAATCTAGAAACATTTCATCACTAGTTGTGGCAGAGGAAGTTGAAGAAGGAAATAGATCATCTCCTCTAGAACTAGTGAGCATGGAGACATAGCCTTTGCAGAAGATTGACACACCTAAATCATCACCTACAAAATAGAATCATACAGTCAACAAATAAGGCAGCAAAAGAGTCATTAGGAGCCAGACATTGGCTAAAGGAAACTTGGAGGATATTCTAAATGAAATTGACATTGAAGAAACAAACATTGTGCAAGCTGAAGACATTGAAGATGGAGGAATAAAGATAAAGAAAGGTAAGACAACTAAAAAATTAGAGTTTGTAGGTGATGATGTTGGTTTCATTTTTCAACCTAGGAAGCCAATGACTAGACATGGAAGGAAGTTCATGGAAAGAAGCAAAGATTCTGAGAAGATCAATGAAACTGCCCAGCCACCAAGCATCATAGATTTGTCTTCACTTGTAAAAGAAGAACTGGTTATCAAACAAAGAAAGGGTAAAGATAAAGTTATTGAAAATCAAAAATTGAAACCATTAAAGAACAGTTGGAGGTAGGTAAGGAAATATCAGTTTTGAAGCAAGAGGAAAAGAAACATAGATTTGAGAAGGTTCAGTTTGAACAAATGAGGAAAATCTGGGAAGATCAAGTCAAAAGTGTTTCAAAAACCTTGGACAATACAAAAAAATTGATAAAGTGGACTTAGCCACTAAGAGGAGAGGTCAAGCACATCAAAAGGGTCAACTGGCACTTGCAATCCAAGAATAGGGCATTAAAGGACAAAGTGCAATATCTTCAGGAGAAATTGGATTTGATTCATGTGGAATTGGAAAAGAAAGTATTGAAAATGACAGTCGTAGAAGAGCCCATTAGTCAACTGATTGTAAATGAGGAGGAAACACCACATGAGTAATAAGTTAAGATGGAATATGTTTTAGAAGGTTCATAACATGCATAGAAGCCAAATTTTTTAGGTGGAGAACAATTTTGAATACCATCTTGAAAACAACATTTTCTGGTTTTTTACATAGTTTCGTAGCGTACCTTAGGCTTGAAGCCAGAAAAACGCTACGAAAATTCCTCTAGGTGCTTTTTTGCATTTAAACTCAGTTTTAGCATGTTTTAAAGAGGGATATTGATGGTTTGCAAAGTTTCATGGAATACTAAAGATGTTGTAACAACAAAGAAGTCAAGAAGGTTGATGGAAAAGCCATTTTTAAGTGCTACTAAGAGCTATATTCTCTGTTTTAATGGCGAGCAATTGTTGAAGGATTTTGATTATCTTAACGACGTTTTCTAGCTGGAGACCTCCGACGTGTCGATAGACCTTATTAGTAGATATTCCATGACTCAAAGAGAGTACCATACAGCCAACTCCTTCGGTCAAATAGCAACATTAAAGATAGTCATCTATTCCTAAAAAAAGAAGGATTATGTTCCCTGATATGAAGGGATTTAAATATTGTGAAGAGTGGCGCTTTGAACTGGTCATTTTTCATTTGATCATGAAGTACGATGTGTTGTAACTGCTACTAATAGGATAAAAGGAATGTAATAAATAGTAGATAGAGTCCTATTAGGATTTTGTTTTCTTTAAAAGAGTGTCAGGTTTTCTGTTTTAAGTTAGTGACTTGAGTTATGATAGTTTGATATATTGATGGTCTAGACACTAGGAAGTCATCCATGCTAAATAATGTCTATTTATAAATAAAGCATCGAAAGAAGCAAAGGGTTGAATGTGCACCCCAGTGCTGGCAACATGTTTTATCTAATTACTCGAGAAATACAAGTGACATTCTACTTCCAAACTTGAGATTCTGTGGAGTCTTTGATGTGTTATTGATCTATATGTTTATGTTTAATCACTTTGCCGTTTCATCTCTATTTCTAAAATTCATAATATTATTATACGGCTTCCTTTAGTGGTGAAATGATTGTGTTTTCCTATGTTTCCTGCTGTGTGAATTATCTCTGTTAAAAACCTCTATCTACCTCGTCCTTCCATGAAGAGCCATTATCACTAAGACTACCGATTTTTAGCTCCATAAGCCCAATGGTAGAAATCCTTCATTTTTCAACACCAATCTTACACAAACAATTACAATTCCATAGAGGTTATCCATCTAATACCATCCTTATTCAAAATCATAAGCACTTGAGAGGCCTCTCAAGCTAAATAGGTTAATATTAGATTAGAAGTGGTTTGGAAAAGGTTATTGGGTTGCTTGGTAGGCGACCAATCAAGATCAATTTGGTGATAATACCTCCAACATGACCTACTGGGCACCATGGAACAAAACAGCCTTGTCTCTAGAGAAAAATCTCAAAAAATAAAAACTAAATATCTCTAAAGAAAAAGGGAAGTTGGCCCTCACATGTGCAGGCACGAGCATCTATATAAAGCTCTCTGAACCCACAAAAAATAAATAGGACACGACAAGTAACGTGTCTGTGCTAAAGAGAATCAACATATCTGGTGAGAAACTATGCATTCCGTGGTGTTGTATGAAATGGTAGAAATCACATTGGGCTTCCTCCCATCTCACAAATGCGAAATACGTAGCGGCCTCAAGGCTGAGTCCAGAAGGAGCTAGCCTCTCTGTCCTAGCAATGTATCTCAGATGCGCAACTTACTCCTATTTGCCTGCTGCTCAGACCTCCAAGACAGGGAAAATCCACCCTCCTCATAAATCATCCCTGTGTGAAATAGATGTTCTCCTTGGTGAGCATACCATGATTCAGATAGCCCTGGAAACGCAGGAGGGGCATTCCCTGCCCCGGATAAGATGTGTAAAAATAAACCCCATAGCCTTTAGAAGCTAGCCTCTTCCTGGGGAACTTGAGGAAGCCTGCACCTTACTAGGAGCCCACAGGTAGATGTTGTAATAGAGGCGAGAATCGCATCTCTCTCCCTCTCTCATGCCTCCACCAGAGCAAACCCTGCTTATCTTTGATCACTGTTATTGTTCCTTCATTCCCTCTCTTCTCTCCTTTCACATATCTGAATGATTAACCTCTTAGAAAATACAATTTTTTTCAATATTAAATGAGACATGTATTTAGGAATATATATAATTAAAAAGCAGTCCAGTGCACCACAAAAAAATAGGCATACGCGATCACGGTGCTTCTTTTTTGTGGTGCTAGCGATGATGCCTGAGAAAATTTGCTACGGAGGGGCGTTGCACCAGAAATTTTAGAGCACCACCCTCCGGCATTATTCATAAGTCAGCGGTCGCGGTGTGCCTCAGTACCATTGACCATGGACGATGTCGAGAAAGCGATAAGCTAACGCCAAACTATCTTAGTATATATTTGGTTAGCATCGACCTCTAACATATTTACATATTCAACACCAGTCGGTCTTTTACCAGGATGCATCGTTGACCGTGTAGAAATTTTGGAATGTGATGTGTCAAACAACTACGCAAGTGAATCTTCAGTCATCCATACCGCATTTCAATCTTATGATTCTTTTTGGTATAATGAAATATTTCAGCTGCATCACACCTTTTTAAAATTTTCATCTCCACAGGTCACTTCAGTCTTGCCTGGAACAGTCTGAGATACCATTAGCACTTGTGGTGCATTTCAGCCTGTAAATTACAAGAGCTTTGCAGCGTTAGTGCGAGACAAAAGGTTCAAGCACTTTCTAAAGCTATTTTTTTAAATGGATAATTTTAAGCTAATTTACAATTCTAATCTACTAAAAGAAAACAGTATGGAAAAACAAAGAAAAATACCTATACATTTGTATCGAGAGCATATTAGCCTCTAATTTGCAAAAGTAATTTTCCCGTTTTAGAAATTCAAAATAAATTAGTGGAAATACAGTGATATTACATACAATGATTTAATAGAGGCACGGATATTAGGCGGATCAAGCAAGGATAAGTTGCTAGTTCTGAGAGCTGAACCTTTGAAAAGTGAAAAATGGGGTTTTTGTGTAATTTTTTTCTATTTGTTTCTATTAGGTGTAGGGTTTTATGAGCACACCGATGCGGTTTCTTAGGTCGCACCCGGCGGTTTCGGTTTAGTGCGAGGTTTTAGGACGCACCGGTGTGGAATCTTTGTGAAGCACCAGTGCACTATAGTAATAAGAGGCATTGGGTAGATTTCACGGAGAGCGCCAGTGTACGGTATTACCAATATTTTTCTCATGCAGGTGCTTTCTCTTGTTGAATGGACTTACGGATATAAATGCCTTTTGCAAGAAAAAAATAACATCATAAAAACCTCACGTAGCCTCCTCTAGTAACCTCTTGCTACAAAACGGATTTACGGGGTATTTCCATAAGGGTACCTCAAAAACATCCACTAGAGGGTATTTTTCTTGTAGTGCGAAAAGGTAGAAAACAATACCTTCAGGAAAACCTCTTGACCATGTTTGACCAAAGGTATTCATTTTTAATAAATAGTGAATCTCGGCTGAAAAGGGGGTAAAACGTAACTAAGACCACACCAGTTCATTTACTTTAACAAGTTCTAAAATACAAGTCATAATCTTTTCATTTTTTAAAGAAGTCTCAAAGAGATGAAGAATGTTATCACGGAGGGAGCGAGTGGTATAAAGAGATAGCAAGCTAGGTTCCAAAGCAATGTCTTGTTTAAAACAAATAAAGGTTAAGAGGTTGGATAACAAGACCACTTATTACTATGGTTCCCCGGAAAGGAGGTAAAAACAGTGAAAGTGTGATGGCCAAGAAGATGATGACAATGGAATAGAGAAAATCGAGGCTCATATGGAAAAAACAAGTCGATAAAATGGAAATCCAAGAGGTAGGATGAGAATGGTTTCATTTTTACACAATATTGAAACATGGGAGCTCTGCTTGAAATTGGTTTCATTTTTTCTAGCTTGAAACATGAGAAACTATGCTTGAGATAAGTTTGCATACCCCTAACTTTGCATGGTGACTCAGTCGGGGAGTACATGCCCCCTAGCTTCATTTTCATTCACCTAGAAAGTAGACTCACAATTTACTAACGGGTGGATGGGTGCGAAAGGTTAAATTACGAGATCAAGTGAAAGACTCAGGAATTTACAAGTTCTAATCAAAGACTTGAATTGAAAGGGGATTTGTTTCATTTTTTAATGAGGTTGATAGAGTAAAGAACTATATTCATGCAGAACTTGTTTCATTTTTTTAACGAGGTTGACACGATACTATCCTCATGACACCTTGTTTCATTTCTTTCAGAGCTTGACACAAGAAAAGGAACTGCTCTGAAGACCTTGTTTCATTTTTTAAGGAGCTTGACACAAAAGAACTATATCCAGATGTGTCATGGCCCATGAGGTCATGGATTTCAGAAGGGTTCTCATTAGATGGGAGAACAATGATGAAATGAGACTATTTTTGATACATAGTGCATTATATCATTGAATGGATCATGACGAGACACATGCATGGACTAATTTACACATAATTAGACTATGACCCAGGGGAAAGATACCATGATGTAAGGGCATTAAAGGATGTTGGTTGATTGGGAGCTAGATTAGGACTAATGAATGATCGTTGATCCAATGGTCACAATTCTTACTTTACTTGTAGTAAATAGAACACGAAAGAGAGAAGGAGACAAGAGCTCCATGTAGCATAAGTATAGTCACTTCCCAAGGATTAAGTTGAATTCCCATGAATAACCATCACATCTGCTAGAATAGTATTTCCTCCAATACAGCCAAAACTTAGGAAGGATCATGTGATTAAGCTGGTTCCTCTATTAAATACTAAAAAATTACTGGGTAATGGCTGCATTGCAGAGCACAGAAATCTTGGGCTTGAGAAAAAGCTACTGTAAATACGCCTTATCTAACTGTAGTGCTAGAATAAAGCCAAGTGCATTTCACCACTGCAGTCTGAGGGCACGTAGAGGAAGATGGTATCATGTTAGTCGACTCCAATCAAAAGAAAGTGACGAATACTTGGAGAAGTGTCCAGTAGAATGGGAAATTCCCCTTTGTTCTACGAGACGGAGGATACCTCTTATCATGGGAATGGGAGTATTTCCCTTCAATTCATGGGAATACGAAGAAACAAAAAAGAACACGAGTGGTATGAGTTGCACTCTCTATAAGTGTATGATCATTGGGGTCTGGAATCAGTGTCCATCAATAATGATTTGGTGGGAACAGACTCTGTGGGATTCCATACGGAGAGAGTGGGATTGTCCGAGAGATGACTTCACAGTCGGTCAATTGATCAAATGAGATGATCAAGGAAGAATTTTTGATATTGGCAGAGTATTGGTGAAAATGGCAGCTTATCCCACACTTTTAGGCTTCATCCATATAAGGACAAATGTGAATAGGACGGTTCCTTCACATAACTTACGGGGAAATTTGACTCTCCCCTTTTTCCCATGGGCCTTACTATCACTATTTGAGGGTTTTTCACCAACATGATTTGCGAGTGATGGCAGCGGTCGATTTGGGTGATGGACCCCTTCTAACACCAGGAATGTGAGACAGTCCCTAGAAGGTGATCACTCTTTCCTACCTCAACTTTGAGGAATTTGACATTATAGGGCCCCGTTGGAGTTTTCAACATGATGGCGATAGTTTGCTTGGTTCCCCCTTGCTTATTTTTCACCTCTTCTTTTTCACTCTATTCTTCCTTCTTGGCTTCTAGTTACTAGGAATTCAAAATTTCACAGACGAAGGAAGAAGCGAGAGTGAAAAAAGCAGTGAAGAAGAAGAAAGGAGGTCAAACTTTAGGTGTTAAACGAGGTTGACATTGGTGGGTGAGAGCGAACTTGGTTGAGAAGCAACTTGGACATTTGGAACCATGGGGATTGAAAATAACTAAGCTGGAAAACTGTGGTTAATCCTGGGAGGGACAGGTGCCATATGTGGAGTACCAAAATTTCCAAAAAGAAAGAAAAGGTCAAATTCCCATTTTGAGGGATTCCTAATTAGTAAACTTAAGGCCAGTTGCCATTGGTCTCAACCTAAGATATTCTAAGGAGTTGGCATATAAGGTAAGATGTTACTACGCAGAATAAATGAATTTTACAAAATTAAACAAAAAAATAAATAAAAAAGGGTGAACTGGGCATAAAGGGTCACGGGTAGCAAACAAATTTACCAAGGACTTAATGTACAAAGCTAATCTCCCTGAATGTTGTGTTGGGGTGTATCACATCTAAAGGTGGTAAAGCTCGGTTACTGTAGTATGCTGCTTGCAACCTAAACATGATGTCTCCCATATGTACTTGATGGTATGTAGGAGTCCATTTCGTAATAACATTGTCTAATGTATTGTATGATGAGAGCATCCCTTTATACTTTTCACTGCTGCTGGGATGGGGTTTCACCTCTGAAATAACAAATATTTATTGTAAGCGACGGTTGCTACACTTAGACGTTGGAACATACAGCTCTAGCCTAGACCTCTAAATGTTCTAGTTGAATTCCATGAAATTGTCATAGGTAAATTTGGGTAAATTTTAAAGTTGATCTTGAGTTAATTTTCTGAAAATTTTTGGCTTAAAATAGTGCTCTGAATCTCAGTGCGGCCTAAATGAAAAAAATAATCATTCCATTTCAATGAAGTCTAAACTATTGAAGGGAAAGCGCAAACAAAAAGTGAAATCAATGCGACAAAGCAACGATGCCCCCAAACTAGTTCAAAACTATGAAATGCAATTTTTTTCAAATCTAATTCACTTTCTACAAATGTAACTTATTGAAAAATGAAAACATTTCTCTTTTCACTAAGATATAAAAATGCATTTTTTATTTTTTTACTTTTTAATTTGAAATAATAAAAAATAAAATGAATGAAATAGATGAAGAAATACAAGAAAACACTTTTTCATAAATCATCATTGTAAAAAATATGAATAAAATGCTTATACTCTTTTTTCAAAACGATAAAGATTAAATAAATCAAAGAAATAAAATGAAAATCACTTTTAGTTTATTTTGAATTTGGAAAAATACACACTCTTCTAGACTCATCAAATCAAACAAATTTAATCTTATGTTTGATGCTAAATTAGATATGAGATCAAAATGCAACTGATGACCGATGCGTGTGAAAAATAAATTTAGACCAAGTGGAAGAAATCATGCAGGTGTTTGAAATGGTTGAAGAGAGTTTCTAAATCAGAAACGATCGGTTAACGAAAGACAAGCGCAAGTGACAGTGAAGGTAAGGTAACCTAGATAACCTAGAAAAATCCTCCATTTCACAAGAAAGTCAAAGAAGCAGAAAACAATCGTTCAAGCAAGACAAAAAATTTCAAACATACGAGGCGATGGAGTCATTAGACTTGTACCATTCTTTCGAGGCCACAGCCAGAAGCCGGAAAAACAAGGGAAGCCCAACTTTTCCTAGGTCTAAGATCATAAGCAGTAAGTGGCGAGGAAGGGTGTTGAAAGATAGATCAACACAAACTGTGCTATATATCAGAACAACACAATGTCACATGAAGAAGATACAGATGGCGCTAAAAACAAGGAAAAGAAAAAATATTTTTTCCACCAAAGCCATGCAGCCAGGGTGAAATGACTATCAAAACCTATGCAAATTACTTAGAGGCCTAAAATTAGATTTAGTGATTGATAAACGTCAAAGATCGGCCAGGGAAAGGAAGGCTAAGGCTAGTGCGGTCAGGTCGCCAATTCTGTTGTGAAGATAAATCCCCTCCACAAATAGGTAGTCTCTCTTTAGCCTACAGTGATACCAGAAACTTGGATATAATGCAAAATATTTCTTAAAATGTATTCAAAGGAGAAATACATTAAGAAAGGAGATAGAAATTACCTTTTCACCTTGATGCTATGTTGGAAATTGTTGATGGTGGCCTTGATCCCGATCCTTTTAGCTCCTCCTAGCTATTTGGTGGCACACAAATACAGACCAGTCAAGAGGCAACAAAAAACATAATCCAATACATAATAATCATTAAACATTAGCTATCAGATCAAGGAGTACCCAAATATTTATTGTGCAAATGATTAGACAAATATAGAAAAGAAAACATCGGATTTTTCATTAATGAATATTAAAGAGATGTTACAGCCCAAGCCTTGATATTGGGCCTCTGTGGTAAGAATTTGGATTCCTTCACTGAAGCTCCTAAATCATTCCTTCTCCTGAATAAGCAAGCGTTGCTTAATACAAAAAATCTTAAAGAGAGCGAGGTTTATACCAGCCCCAAAAATGACCAACGTTAGTGGAAGGATGAGACCAATTTACAGGAAGAGGATAAGAGTTGGAGGCATGAAAGGAGGAGGAAGGATCCACTTTCGGGGATCGCCCCATGGATGAGATCAAAGCTCTAAAATCGAGAGAGCTTGACCCTATCACCACCGTTTAACAACCAACTCATTGACACCAGAACTTCTAGAGTCTTAACTTCTCCCTCCACTTGAGAAACATTGTGGAAAGGAATGTCGTTTCCAAAAAATAAGTCAGCGATTGCCTAGCCGAACTATCAACCTACAAGTATAACGGGTAGGCCGCTAGAAAATGTGTTGACCTAGAAAAATAGTTTAACCAAGTTCCTTCAACTAATATTCCAGAAGTTTTTTAGTCTTTAGGATGTCTTCCTGTTTTCCATAGAAGTATTACCCACGGGAGTATATGGAGGAGGACACTTCGGGATCGGGGATGAGTAAACATGACACAGAAAAAATCAGCACGAGTAACGATTAGCAGCAAAAATTGATTTTAAAAGGGACATAAAAGGAGAAGCGAACGGGGAGGAAAGGGGGGGGATTTGGTGTTCTTTAACGTGCACAACGCGCAGGTCAATGTCATGTACATGGGCTTCTTTTGGAAAACAATGGAAACCTATTTTCAAGTCCTCGTTTTGTACCAAGGGAATTATGCAAAAGAGAGGGGAGCTAAACGACATGTTTGTGAGCACCATCGAGAAGAGAGATGCGATGGTGAGGCGACGTGTGCAGACGGGGACACATTTTTTCAGTTATAACAACTTGGAGGGTTGGTTGTGGCTCGACACACAGTAACATCGCAGAGGTGCATTGGTATTAAGGTCGTCTCCATGGTGATACAAGCGTGTTGTTAGAAAAGAAGTTATTTGCAGCGAATAAAGTAAAATTAAAGGAAATGAGCTAAAATTGTACTTAAATAGAAAGAAGTTATAAAATTTTATTTTATGAAAAGGCAAACAACAACGAAGTGTAACCATATAAGTTGATTAGTTTTTGCAGAACAAATTGGTTATTATATTGTAAATACTGAAGGGGATGTGCTAATTTGGAAAAGGAAGGCTAATAACTATATGATACGAGAGGAAAGTAAAATGGTGTAGTGCATTTTGATATGTTTCTGAACTAATGGAAACAATTAAGAAAATGTGGAGATTGCCCTGAAGAATAGTGATGCAAAGGTCTTGTTTTTTATAATTTTGTATGTGTTTTAAAATTTACTATCCACGTGCATGTTGACGGGATGAAGAGAAGGATGTTGAAGAGATTGGGAAATATGTTGCAAAAGTATAAAAATGCCTTTGAAAAATATATTAATAGAATACACTATAAATTTAGATGCATCTAAAGGTGCATAGGAGAAGTTATATATTTTTTTCAATGTCGTGAGAAAAGTCGTGGTGAAGAATTTTAGATTGAAATGAAAATATAGATATTATTTGTTTTTTGTTTCTGTTTTTGAAAGAGAGGCGTCTTTTATTTTGAAAACAACTAACGAATGTAAAGCAATGTGAAACTAATTTCTAAGGATAGAAAAAAGTGTAGATACATACCTTTAGAACATATGAAAACATAAATTGGAAAAAAGATAAAAAAAATTAGATTTGTGCCCTCGTGAGAGAGCAACAAAATATATCCTGCCCGGTGTTACTGACTATATTAGGTAGTCCACATTAGGTAACACTGATAAAATGGCTAAGACATTGTATTACTGGCGTATTTATTGGAATATTTACAAAAGTAATGAATCCATATCTGTATAAAGCGGCGAAGAATTAGGAGTATTGTATTGCTATTTAAAAATAGGTAAAAATAATTCAAGCTTATCACGGCAAGATATAGTTTTGTATTTTTTTGTTCATTAAAATATGTTGACATTGGTGATCCTATTAGTATAGGATAAAGAAGAAATTCAACATCGCTCATGACCTCTAGAATGAACCAAGGCATTGGAAAAATCGTAAAATGGCATGGATGAAAAGATCATCCATTGTTGCAATCATAAAAGTTGATGACAATATTTTGAAATTGATGTACCTACAATACATAAAATTTGTAATTTGAAAATATTTGCAACAAAAAAACCTTCATAATGGAATTCATTAAATGCTAAGAATTTGTTCTTTGTTTTATTTCTGAGAGAAAAATAAAATACAAGAAAAGTCATTATTTTAATAATGTCCTCTTTGAAGTGTAATAAAAACAAGAAAAATTGGTTTGAATAAGCATAAACAACAAATATATTTTTGAGGATTGATACTTTGCACCAAAGAATCATTGAAATAATAAATTCTTTTATAAACTTCATCTAGTAGTATTAAATAACCTCTATTAATATGAGCAATATTCCAAAACATGTTAGAATATTTTATTTAAAAATTGAAAATTTGTTTAGATATTTCAATTATTGATGTAGGAATAAACTATGCCAACACATTGTTCATTCTCAAACGATTGTTAATAGTCTTTGATCAATATTCACCATTTCAATTTGATGTTTGACGTTAAGAAATCAAAATGGAAAGCCACTCTTGTAAATAGGAGGGAAAATTCAGTCAACCTGCTGACTATAAAGAATGAATATGAGTGCAGGGGGTGTTGCGGTCTCTGCCTCCAAAAGTACAACTACGCATTTGAATTTTGGACATAGAAACAAAGAAAGTATGGAGGTCACTAAATGTAAAGGTAAACATTCATGAAAGTGGGCCTTCCAAATATAAAATATCAGGTATGATTTTTATTCCCTAACGTATGAAAGAGGTGGGCCTCGCGGCCTGAGCCCGGGTCGCCGGTGTCGGTGCATTTCGGTCATTTAAAATCGACTTGGCGACGCGACGCGACCCGGAGTCGCGGTCGCAAGGTCGCCGGAGCTATGGCTTTCAAGATTTCGAATGGCCCTGGCGACCCACATTATAATGGCCGCACGTCGAGCACCCTGCCTCTCTTAAAGGGGGAATTAACAGGGGTGCCTTCAACTACATTAGTGATTTGTAAACGCCTCGTGGCTCGGCGACGGGTTTTTCCGAAGATGGTTTTCCTTCCTACTGTTTCCATTCTTTGATTTTCCACTAAACCCATTCTCCCCTTCTAGCCTATAAATTGTTTTTGGTCATGATTTAATGTGTTCTGAGAATTTTGCCAATTGCATATTGCATGAATTACCAAAAACCTCTCTGTTTGCTTTTTCACCCCATGGCATCATCCCCTATTCTTTAAAATCATGCCACAGCTCTCCCTGGCCCCAGAAACATTGCAATTTCCCAAGAGAAAGAAGGCAAAAGGGTGCAAGGCCGCGCGCACCAAACCCCCGGCGAGAAAATCTGCGACCTGCGACTCAGCGACCTAGTCGCGAGGTCGCAGAGTCGCAACTTTCTCCAGATTTACAGAGTTGCGACCTGCGACCCAGCGACCTAGTCGCCAGGTCGCCAGGTCGCACTTTTCTTTGTTACGTAGATCTGCGACCCAGCGACCCAGCGACCTCAGGTCGCCAGGTCGCCAGGTCGCAAGGTCGCGCCCGGGCCCTGTTTGTGTGATCTGCGACCCAGCGACTCACCAGTCCAGTTCTGCTTTAACGCATTTAGGTTTTGTCACTAAATTGTAACTTGTTTTTTTTATCGCCATGACGTTCTTATCGTGGGACTCCTTTCTGAATTTGACAGGTGAAGACATAGAGTGCATACCTGTGCTCTCAGATTCTAGTGACATGGCGCCCCCGCGGTCTCGGAGAAAGGACAAGGGAACAGCGGAAGAGACTGATGAGCTGGGGGTGGTGTCCCCACCCCCAATATTCCGAGATAGATTATGTATTTCTTTTCGAAAGACGACAAAGATGAGGTGGTACCGCATTTATCACGGAAGTTCGCCAAGTTGCCGAAGAATTTAAAGACCTCCTGCATCGAGAGGTATACTCTGCGGTAAAGAGGAAGAGGTCCAAACTACATCCGGCTGGGCACATCCAACCCATATTCCTAGACTGCAAATCAGCACTGATGGAAGCACAGTATACCTAAAATTTGTGATCGAGACTGCCGAAGGCGTAGTCACTACGCCTCGGTAGGCCGCGTATGCACACCTTTATTATTCACTACCGCGCCTCAAACCAAAGATTTCACTCGAGAATGGGTCGCTACTCACGCCGTCCCTCGGCCGCCGATACTATTAAACAAATGGTGGGAGGAGCTCCGAGAAGTTCACACAAAGTGAAAAGAACTGTGAATACCCACAGGTGCCTAAGAAAAGTTTATAAATTGCCGTCGCCATGCCTTGCAGCGACGCCGCGCTCGCATTGCTCCACCAACGCTTGGGCCACTATTATGGAGTATGTGACAACACAGGGCACCCGTTTTAACTGGGCTGGCATACTGATGACGTCGATGCAGACCAACTTGAACTCGGCATTGGCTCCGGACGAAGGAATGCCTGCTGAATTTTACATGGCTTCATACCTATTAGATGCGGTGTGCGCCCGAGTGGAGTTTGACGGCTGGGAGCACAACTGGGACCCCGAGAACACGCGCGCAATCCATCTACAACTTAAAGTATTCTGGGAGTCTAAATACAAACAGGACCTAGATCGGATCTCCCAAATCTTTGTTCCCGCTCTGTACAGGCATTTATTTGGCAAAGACGCCCCTTGCATGTCATGGCGGGCCAAGGAGACCCTGGTTAAAGTGGCGCACTGGTTCCCTTTCCCTGAGTACACCTTCATCCGAGTCTTTGGAACTTACAAGGCGCCACATGTTATGCCTCGTTTCGTGACGGACAAAATGCTGATGCAGGAGGTGTGCTTTCAGATGTCACATGGTTTCTCCAGCATCTTGTCTAAGGGAAAAAAGAAGCCATGGCCCACTCTGCCCCTCACTATTGGTGCATTCACAGTTAAAGACTTCAAGGAGGTGCTAGCAGAAGCAGACGCAATGAGAAGTTATCAGCTGGGGGCAATTGAACACCGAAACTATGACCCAGAGAGATTGGTCCCTGAACACTGCCGGAGAGCCAACCTCAGGTGTACTTATCAGCATCTCGAACGCCCAGCAGAAGATGAGAGGAGAAACTGGTATAATGCTGAAAGACAGCTTGCTCCGGGGGTTGACGTGGTCCAGGAAGACTTGGATGATCAGAACTTGGAAGACAGAAGACGTCAGTTAGGAGCTTCTTCTTCATCCATGATCCAGAAATCCCGAATCAACACAGGGTCAACGCCATCCGCCAAACAAAAGGAGGCAGAAGCAAAGGCCCAACAGGAAAGGGAGAGGAAGCTAAAAGAAGATGAGGAGGCGCGCTCAAAAGGTACAACTGCAGCACAAAAGAAGAAGCTGGCCAAAGAGGCCCGGAAAGAAAAAGAAGACAAAGAGGCACAAGCTGCAGCGGAACAGGCGCTTAAGGCGGAGTTGGACAAGGCGGAGGCTGAACGCCAAAAGAAAGCCGAGCAGGCTGCTGCAGCTGAACAAAGGAAGAGGGCCGAAATAGAAGCAGCCGCAGAGGCTGAATGACAAAGGAAAGCCAAACAGGCAGCTGCAGCTGAACAGAAGAAGAGGGCCGAGATAGAAGCAGCAGCAGAAGCTGAACGGCGGAGGAAGGAAGAGGAAAAGAAGAACACAGAGGAAAGAGAAGATGACACGCTAGATGATCTTGAAGTAACTCCTCTCGACGTACCTTTGGGCCGTACACAACTCTCTGATGTTAGATCGCCCCAGAGACAGGAAGAAGATGTGTTCGACCTGACCAGACTCACATTTGATCAGTTTTCGTTCAAGATCCGTCAAGACAAGAGGAGGTCGTTGGCACATAGTCCCTCTGCATAATCTGCAGTATCCACAGGTAAGGATATAGTTTTGGATACCAGGACTAATCCGGTAATGATAGCGTCAGCAGGTACTGCCTTCGCTGCGGCTACAGAAGAGAATGTAAACCGGATGAGTAGAGAAATAGTAGCTCTACAAAACAGACTACACGCAGCTGAGCAACGCGAAAAGATGGCAGAGCAGGAGAGAGCAGCATTGCAAGAGGAAGTCCAGCAACTTCGAAACCAGGCTCTGCCAGCAAATGAAGTCTCACTTGCCATTTTCAAGGAGTGTGAGGTGTTGGAGATGACTATGAGACAGGTATATGGTGAGATGTTCACCATCAAGCAAATAGTCGCTCCTCTGGCAAGAGCACGAATAGAAACCAGGCAAAGACAAGATCAGCTCAAAGAGGCTTCACAGGCTTTGGACAGGATGATGGGTTGGACCATTCAGTACCCTCAGGCACCTGAAAATTTGCCTAAGAGGGACTGGATCCACACGCAGGATGCGAAAGTTCAACTCCACATAGCGATGCAATCTGGAGACAAATTGACTAAAGACCTGGACAAAGTGATGTCCTCGTACGACCATCTGATTAGTGGTATCGACTCAATGCATACGCTGCACCACATCCCATCGCTTGGAGCATTAGAGGAAGAGAAAAACTGGGAACAAGTAAACCAGGATATTCAAACATTCTTGCAACCCATCAAGCAGGCCGCAGATGATCCGGAGCCTCCGCATCTCAAGAGCATCTCAGTCAATTCATCGCCGCTCCAGCGCGGATTTATACCAAGCTTGCGTCGCTCTCAAATCAGATTGGACAGAAGAGGGAGACCCTAGTACCGAACGCTTTGGAATGCGTGTATAGGTTGAAAGAGGAGGTGCCCCTGGTGTCCCCCATAGCGGCAGAATACCAGGCATGGCAGGATTTCCTTAGGGAACAACAGGTTGACATTAACAGTTCGCGTCCCGACAGCAGCAAGTCCTGAGCAGCAAGAAGAACCAGGTCGCAAATCGCAACAACAGGACAGGTCGCAGGTCGCATCATCTACCCGGGTCGCAGAAGGAGTTGGTCGCAAGGTAGCCCAAAAGTCAAGAAGGTGAACAGTCAAGGAAACCCAACAGACAATTTTGGCATTATAAATACTCCTACGGGACATTGTACAAGGGGCTTTTTCTTTTGGGAAACTCAGGAGCTACAAGCATTGTATTTAAAGATCTGACACTTGAGCATATGAATATAGAATCTTGTTAAAATACCCTATGGTTATGATGTGTTTTGCTTTATGAACACTTTTTGTATTTCTTTCAACAGTTTCAGAATATCCTATGATTAATGAATCTGTTCTTTTCATGATATCGTTTATACGTCATGGCTATCCGTGTTGTATCAATGATGTTTATCTTATTATATGTTATATTAATGAATGTTAATAAACTAGATTGTTAGCATTTCGTTTCATCTTTCAGGAAGTGCAGAGGTATCTTATCATCAAGAACTATTTTTTGTGTGTGATCAGACCACTGTACAAGCAATTACCCCACAAAAGATGTGTTGCTAATGACATCTCTTGAGGTGTATGTGCTTTATCTATAATCTTGCTACACATAGTGTTTAATTCATGTTTAACACGTTAATCTCGTATTCTATATCAGGTGAATAAGTGTATGTTCGCGGGTTCAAGCAGGTTCTTTTGAGACCGAAGAGAAGTCATCTTAAGTGGTAGCCGGACCCACACTCCGGACGGGATCCCTACTCCAAACGGTTTAAGGTCTAATCGGGACTTTCTACCGGGGAGATCCCCTGCTGTTGGCCGTACAAATTTTCCCGTCAACAGAATTGGCGCTAGAAGGAGGGCCTGAATGGCAGCCTCCCAGCACACAACAAACATCCCATCACAAACTCCCCAAGGGGAGGTCACAAACAATGAAACTAACCCTCCTCTTCCGGAAGATATTCCAGGGAGGGAGCTTCGATATTATGAAATCACTAGGGAGCAGCTGAGAGCCTTACGCCCAACTGCCCGAGATCTTGTCAACCAGTTACGGTTCACTCCAATCATGGAATACCTTACCCATACTAGGACCCCGCCCGAGAACATCACCCGTAACGGTGCCATTGCAAGTACTATACCCGAGCTCGTGAATCTCATGTTGGAAGACCTCGCAAATGCTGTTGAGGAAAATGATCCTGTTCTCCAAGAGGGTGAAGAGTTTGCTGACACCGTGCCTTCCCCCGACTTCCAGCCTAACCAGACTCGACAAAACAACAACCAGGCACACCCCCTACCCGGGGATGGTGAGGGTGGCAGAGGCCGGGGAAATGTAGACAGGGGGGATAGGGCTCGTAGAAATGAAAAAGATAGAAATAGAGGTCGGGGGGCCGGAGGCAGAGGGGATAGAGGCCGAGGTCAAGGACATCAAGCTCACAACCGTCAACCAAACCCAATAAGGCCACCTGTACACAACTTGGGATATCTTAGAGATTTTCTGCACCGTGGGAGACACCAAGACGAAAATTCCCGTCATGAGTCAGACGCATCTGTCTCAGGTTCGGGAGATGAATCTGAACATGAGTTTAGGCAACACCAACGGGCTAGGCGAGTGCAACCCCTAGCTTGGATGGCTCAATCCCCTTTAAATCTCCAAGGCCCACTCCAAGATTTGCCTAGGCATCCGGAGAAACATCTACCAAATTTCGACCCTGAAAAAGGTACCCTAGCTGAAGATCATATTAGCAGCTTCTATTTGTCTCTTCAAATCATGAGAGTCCAGTCCGATGATGTCGCATGTCGACTTTTTCCCCATACCCTCGAAAACAAAGCAGCCACATGGTACCGCTCTCTCCCCAGTGCCTCTATCACTTCATGGGAGCAATTCCGTCGCGCATTCCTGCATAAGTTTTCAGAAGATAAAACTCCTTCAATGCTTCTCACTGAATTGAGCACCATCAAGTGTCATAAAAAGGGAAAAGTGAAGGACTTCAACCAACGCTTCGCCACTATACTGCAGAAATTTCCTCCGAACCTAGCATTGGATGACTCAATCACTATTGACTACTATACCAAAGCTCTACCTAGAGACATTGCTGTGTTCGTTAAACGCGAAGCCCGTGCTACTCTCACGGCTAATTATGAGGCTGCTCTCGCCGTGGAGAAAGACATGCTTTCGATAGGAGCCATCGATCATGAAGGGAGAGATGACCACAAGCCTAACACAAAAAGAGGTCAGTCCTTCACTCCTAAGACTACTGATAGGGACAGAGATGCTTTTGATTTTGAAAGCATGGCCAAAACGCTAAAGCATTTAACAAACGAAGTTACTGACCTAAGGAGAAAAGGCACAGAAGCTACAACTAGCACTAGACCACCCAAGCCTTTTTTCAGAAAAAGTAATCCCAACACTAACAGACCTCCGTCAAACACAAATGCCGCTCTCAATGTGGAGGAGATCGGGAAAGACAACTTCTGCTCATTTCACCAAGCTGCCCACTCTGAAAAAACGTGCCCTCAATGGATTGGCAGCATGACAGCAGTAGTTAATCAACTTTTAGATGACCAAACCCCAGGAGATGTCACGGAGGATGATGTTTCAGATCATGAGGAGGATCCACCCCATAACGACGAACCAGGATCTTCTATCCTTGCTTTTGACATAATTCGAGGTGGAGAGAACCTTAACCCCATTGATATCTACATGGCAGATGTTCCCAAAGATCAGCCCGTACGAAATTATAGTCTCAGAAGAAAAGGACCTGTTCCTGAACAGTCTTATGAAGATAAGAAAAGGGCCTTTCTAAGGAAAATCCTGCCCCCGGGTAACGGAAAACAATCTGCCACAGAGAAACACCCGAATAACACTACCCGGGTGAATCAAAAGAATAAACTTCCGTCAGAACCCTCTAAGACTTCTGTCGAGCCTAGCCCTCAACCAGAGCCCAGCTATAACATTGTTGAAGATATGAAGAAAACAAGAGCAAACATTTCTCTCTATGAGCTGGCCCGCATTACTAACCAAAAAGAGCTCATTCTTAAGGCTTTCGCAAACACTTCGGCTACGAAGACTGTAAGAAACACGTCTGCGCAAGCCGGACCAGAGGTACAATCCATAGTAAACGCCATCAATACAAACTCAAGAGGATCCACACCTCCCTTCCTGTTGTCCTTCGAGATTTGTAACTTCAATGTCCACAACTGTCTAGTCGACTCCGGTGCCTCTACAAATGTCATGCCTTTATCCGTTTGTAAAAAACTCAACATCCGCCCGGAGAAGACTGATGCAAAAATCATACAGCTCGATAGATCACAAGTACCCGCCATAGGAGAATTGAACAATGTCATTATCCGCTTGTCATCAGACTCTAGGGTCCATCAGTGCATCGACATTGTGGTTGTCGATATTCCAGAAGTATACGGCCTATTTCTCAGTAGAGATTGGTCCAGCAAATTACAAGGCTACTTCGCCACCGACTGGTCCCACTTGTGGCTCCCCTACAAAGGATGGAATAATCAAATCAGGGTAGAAAGTGAACCTTATATGAAACACACCGTTACTGATCTGGACGCCGTTAATGAACCCATCAGCTTTGCACAAGAAGAGCTCGGCATGTGTCTTCTGGAGTCCATATTTGGATGCTACCAACCCCCCCAGTCTCCTATAGGCCCCGAAGTTCAATCTGAAGTAGCCTTTGTCACTGAAGAGCAAGTAATCCCTAACTTATCACCTGTAGAAACTCCTTCACAACCTAGTGCCCTGAAGGAGCCAGAAAGTGACCTATGGACCTTGTATTATGATGGATCCAAGACTAATGACGGAGCTGGTGCTGGCTGCATCTTGCTTGACCCACATAAGAATAAATACTTAATCTCATGCCGGCTAGAGTTCCAGTGCACCAACAATTTGGCTGAGTACGAGGCATTAATCCTCGGGCTTAAAAGGGCATTGGACTTGAAGGTAAAATGTTTGCAGGTCATTGGAGATTCCGAAATCATCACCCGCCAGGTACGCAACACTATTCACTGTTTATCTCCACATTTAAAGGCGTATCAACAAAAGGTATGGCGTTTGATTTCTGGTTTTGATGCATTTGGAATAAAATCTGTCCTTAGGATGCACAACGCAGCAGCAGATACTCTGGCCAATGCTGCTGCTAGATTCACGCCTTTGAGGGACGGCTTTTCTATTGAAATTGTATATAGGCCCTCTGTGCCAGACGATATTTCTAATTTACGCGTGTTTAATGATGATCAACAGATTTTGGATTTTATGTGCAACGCTGAAGTATTCAAAGACGCGGCAATTGATGAGGAAGAACATGAGCGTGCGTTACAGAAAAAGAATGAGGAACACAGAGAGAACATTATGCCCAAAGGGGTGGTATCATTAGAAAAGATGTTTGATCTGCAAAACCGATTCCGCAGGCCTCCGAACACCAAAGTGCAAAGTTCCATATTGGCTCATCGGCAAGTCAACTTGGGGTCAGATGAGAACCCTAAGTTTGTTAACCTTGGCAAAGACTGTAGTGATGAAGAGGCACGGGCTTTCACCCAGCTATTCCGGAAGTATCGTGATGTATTTGCCTGGACATATGAAGATCTACGTACATACGATACTCGTATCATTCAACATGTAATACCCATGAGAGAAGGAGTTAAACCCTTCCAACAGAAACTCAGGAAAATACATCCAGCTTTGGAGCCAATGATTCTAAAAGAACTTAAAAAGATTTTAGATGCTCGCATCATTTTCAAAGTTCGTCACTCCACGTGGGTGTCGAATCTGGTACCTGTGCGAAAGAAGTCCGGTGAAATTCGCTTGTGTGTAGATTTCCGCAATGTGAATCGGTCCTCAAACAAAGACAACTACCCGGTGCCCCCCATGGAACAGATATTACAAGCTGTGTCTGGATCTGAGATGTTTTCCCTATTGGACGGCTTCTCCGGCTATAACCAAGTTTTGGTAGCTGAACCTGACAGATTGAAAAACACATTCCGGACAAAATGGGGAACCTTTGCTTTCAGACGCATGCCCTTTGGATTGATCAATGCAAGAGCCACCTTCCAACGAGCTATGGACATAGCCTTCCGCGGTCTAATAGGGCAGAGCGTGGTGGTTTATTTAGACGATGTTACTGTATTTTCAAAATGCAGGGGCGATCATTTACGTCACCTTAGACAAATCTTCGATAGATGCAGGAGGTATGGGATATCACTCAACCCTAAAAAAAGCGTTTTTGCTGTGGCAGAGGGAAATTTGCTAGGCCACATTATCACTAAACAGGGCATTGTGGTTGATCCGGAACGGGCTAAAGCCATTGCTCAGATTCCGCCCCCGAACAACAAGAAAGCAATGCAATCCTTCCTGGGGAAGATTAATTTTGTCCGTAAGTTCATTTCAGATTTTGCGCAAATTGTCAGGCCACTGCAGGGAATGATTAAGAAGAATGCTGCATTCAAATGGAATCCCGAAGAGAAAGAGGCTTTCGAAAAAATCAAAAGGGCTATAGCTGAAACTCCTTCCCTCCAAAGTCCAGATTTTGATAAAGGTTTCATCCTATACACTTTCGCTTCAGATTCCTCGCTTGCGTCTGTCCTCACACAAAAAGATAATAACAACGATGAACGGCCCATTTCTTTTATGAGCACCGGTCTACAGGGAGCTGAATTAAACTATCCGGAAATTGACAAGCAAGCCTATGCGGTTTATAAGGCAGTAAAACATTTTAGGCCCTACATCTTGAAAAGTCACGTCACGGTTTTTGTACCGCACCCAGCAGTTCGCTCACTCTTCGTACAACAAGAACTAGGCGAAATGCGGGGCAACTGGATGGCATGTTTACAAGAATACGATTTAGAGTTCAAACCAGCACATACCGTCAAAGGACAGGGCTTATGTCAAATGGCCGCAGAGGCTGCAAATACACGCGAGATGGAAGAAGAATGTTGGGAACAAGAAATCGACATGTATCAGAGCGACCATGTGCCCCAGCAAAATAGGCCTTCTTGGTATTCTGACATTTCAAGATATCTGGCCCAAGGCACGATAGACCCTGTTCTTACTGCCCGACAGAAGCGCGCAATAAGATTAAAAGCCGCATCTCACCAACTGATCCAAGGTAAGTTATTCAAGAAACACCACGATGGGGTCCTGCTTCGCTGCTTGGAAACTGACGAAGCACAGAAAATCTTAACCGAGTTGCATGACGGACCAGCTGGAGGTCATTTTTCCGGGGATACCACTGCCCATAAGATAATGCGTGCAGGATATTATTGGCCTACTCTTTTCAGAGACGCGCATGCATATGTCTGGAAATGCATTCAGTGCCAGAAGTTCGCCAACCGAGAAGCACGGCCTGCCGCACCACTACTCTCAGTAGCAGTAGAGGAACCTTTCCAACAATGGGGTTTGGATGTAATTGGGGAAATCATACCTCACTCTTCTAAACAACATCGGTATATCCTTACGGCTACTGATTACTTCACCAGGTGGGTTGAGGCAATACCGTTACGTCGAATCAACGATCAAGAGGTAATAGAATTCCTCACGCATTTCATCATGACCAAGTTTGGCGTTCCGACTTCTTTAGTTTTTGATAATGCGACTTATTTCTCATCTTTTAAGTTATATGATTTTGCGCTGGAAAATGGAATTATTCTGAAACATTCTGCAAACTACTACCCCCAGGGAAATGGTTTAGCTGAGTCCACTAACAAGAACCTTATCCGTATTATTAAGGAGACTCTCCTATCCCACCAGCGAAATTGGCACAATGCCCTTCACAATGCACTGTGGGCTGACCGTATTACTCCCAAGTCCTCTTTAGGCACCTCCCCATTTTTTCTCGTGTATGGAAAAAAAGCTGTCCTCCCTTCTCATCTATCTCTCCCGGCCCTCCAACTGTCCCAAGAATGTCATGGTACTCTGTGTCCCACCTTGCAAAACCGAATCGACACCTTGCTGAAATTGGAGGAAGAAAGGCAAAAGACCCGGGAAAAGTTTGCCATCCATCAGAGCCGAATCAAAAGATGGTTTGATAAAAAGTCCGTGGGAAACAAAACTTTTGAGGTAGGAGACCTGGTCCTTAAGTGGGATAAAGCCCATGAGGAAAAGGGGAAGCATGCCAAGTTCCAAGCACTTTGGACAGGCCTGTTCCAAATTAATGAAAAGATAGGTTCCCACACATTCAGATTACAAACCCTTGATGGACGAGTCGAGGTCCTCCCGGTAAACGGGCATGACCTCAAGCACTATTTCACTTAACAGCCCTTCGAGGGCTGTCTGGTTTTGTACCATAGTTCCTTGTCTTTTGTTTGTTTATATATCAAAAAAAAAAAAAAAAAAAAAAAGAAGAAGAACCTAAAGGAGGATTTGTTAGAACTACGCAGATTGGCATACTGCAGCAGGTTCTCCGCTGATGGAAGGCCTTTCCCGATAAACTCAAAGGCGGCGGAATTTGTTTGCCCTCTACACCTAGAGGTAGCACATTACCAAGCACAAGTCGTCAAGCAGGGGAACTCACCTCGCCAGGCTGAGAGGGTGTCCACAAAAGAAAATGCAGTGTAAATGGTAACCGGACCAAAAGGGAAGAGAGATACTCTAAAACGACGATAGGGCATTTGGGAAAAACCAAAGTCCTCATACCAGACCAGGAGCAACCTCTCTGCAAGCAAGATAAGTCGGGATCCCTCATCCGCCCAGGCTAAATAGCCATTTCAAATAAGTGCCATGAGCACATTTAAATAAGTGCCTCAGGCACATTCAAAATAAGTGCAACAACACACAAATAAGGGTAAAGGCTTGAGAAAGGCTTCCTGCGCAGAGAGGTGATGTAACGACTCCGCCGGGGTACTGACCAGGCTCGCTGGCAGCGGAGCAACGTTCACGATTCCTAGGCAGTGACTCCGCCGGGATCGAGAGGTTCGCTGGCAGCGGAGCAACACGATGAGGACAAAATAATCATACCAGACCCTGTGGCCGTCTGGAGTTCTCCAACCCTTCCAGTCCGGAGACCTGAAGAAAGAATTTGTTTGAATGGCGCCCAGCAGGACTGACCAGTACAGCAACTCGTTTCCCACGACGACGAGAAGGCTGAAAATGGCCGACCGCCGTGGTGGGGACGATTGGCATAAGCCCTCCTCCCCCACCCAAGGCTAACCATCGGCGGAGACTCCCGTTCGTCCGTTGAATCGCCATTTGTTGCGGTCTCTACAACACCCTCCAAAAATTTTAACTGCCATTTCGAATTTTCGGAGCCCCCTTGAAACGAAAGGGTACTCGGTCACTAAGTCGCGAAGGTAAACGATCATGAAAATTGCGACCTTGCGACCTAGCGACCTGGGGTCGCCGGTAGCCAGTGCATCCCCTCGCCGTGTGAAAATTGTGACCTGGCGACCTGAGCACGGTCGCCGGTCGCCGAGTCGCCGAATGCTCCAGGTCGCAATTCGGTCATTTTACGAAAGTCGCGACTTAGCGACCTTGCGACCCGACGCCCGAGTCGCCGGTGTAAGGTCGCCAGGTCGCAAAACTCAAGATTTTACGAATCTGCGACCTAGCGACCCACATTAATGGCCCGCACGTGCGACTTCCTATAAAAGGGGGGGGTCGCAGGTCGCATTATTCACATTCAACGATTTGTAAGGAAAACGCCTCTGACAGCTCGACTGACGAGTTTTTCCCGGGTAAGTTGCCTTTTCTTCCTGCTGTTTCCATTCTAATGATTTTCTTGCTAAACCCATCTCCCCTTCTAGCCTATAAATTGTTTTTGGTCATGATTTAATGTGTTCTAAGAATTTTGCCAATTGCATATTGCATGAATTACCAAAAACCTCTCTGTTTGCTTTTTCACCCCATGGCATCATCCCCTATTCTTTAAAATCATGCCACAGCTCTCCCTGGCCCCAGAAACCTTGCAATTTCCCAAGAGAAAGAAGGCAAAATGGTGCAAGGCCGCGCGCACCAAACCCCCGGCGAGAAAATCTGCGACCTGCGACTCAGCGACCTAGTCGCGAGGTCGCAGAGTCGCAACTTTCTCCAGATTTACAGAGTTGCGACCTGCGACCCAGCGACCTAGTCGCCAGGTCGCCAGGTCGCACTTTTCTTTGTTACGTAGATCTGCGACCTAGCGACCCAGCGACCTCAGGTCGCGCCTGGGCCCTGTTTGTGTGATCTGCGACCCAGCGACTCACCAGTCCAGTTCTGCTTTAACGCATTTAGGTTTTGTCACTAAATTGTAACTTGTTTTTTTTATCGCCATGACGTTCTTATCGTGGGACTCCTTTCTGAATTTGACAGGTGAAGACATAGAGTGCATACCTGTGCTCTCAGATTCTAGTGACATGGCGCCCCCGCTATCTCGGAGAAAGGACAAGAGAATAGTGGAAGAGACTGATGAGTTGGTGGTGGTGTCCCCACCCCCAATATTCCAAGATACATTATGCACTTTTTCGAAAGACGACAGCATGAGATGGTTCTAGGTTTATCAGGAGTTCGCCAAACTGCCAGAAGATTTTCCGGAAGATCTCCCAGACCGAGAAGTATACTTGGCGGTAAAGAGGTCCAAACTACATCTGGCAGGGGCGCATCCAGCCATATTCCCATGTCCGGAGATCATAGACTGGATAATACAAAAGACAGACCCAGAGAAATTTGTGATCAGAGATCATGAAGGCAGAGCTTTCACTACGCTGGTAGGCTCAGATGCACACCTTTGTTATTCACTGCCGCGCCCAAACCAGCACTTTACTCGAGAATGGGCTGCTACTCACGCCGTCCCGATCGTCGATACTATTAAACAATGGTGGGAGGAGCCCGAGAAGTTCAAAGTGAAAAAGAACCAGGAATACCCAGTGGCAAGCCTAATAAAAGTTTATAAATTGGTTGCTGCCATGCTCTGCAGGCTTTACGGGCGCCCAGATTGCTCCACTTTCAACGGCAGTTGGGCCACTATTATGGAGTATGTGACAACACAGGGCACCCGTTTTAACTGGGCCGGCATACTGATGACGTCGATGCAGACCAACTTGAACTCGACATTGGCTCCGGACGAAGGAATGCCTGCTGAATTTTACATGGCTTCATACCTATTAGATGCGGTGTGCGCCCGAGTGGAGTTTGACGGCTGGGAGCACAACTGGGACCCCGAGAACACGCGCGCAATCCATCTACAACTCAAAGTATTCTAGGAGTCTAAATACAAACAGGACATAGATCGGATCTCCCAAATATTTGTTCCCGCTCTGTACAGACATTTATTTGGCCAAGACGCCCCTTGCATGTCATGGCGGGCCAAGGAGACTCTGGTTAAAGTGGCGCACTGGTTCCCTTTCCCTGAGTACACCTTCATCCGATTTTTTGGAACTTACAAGGCGCCACATGTTATTCCTCGTTTCGTGACGGACAAAATGCTGATGCAGGAGGTGTGCTTTCAGATGTCACATGGGTTTTCCAACATCCTGTCTAAGGGAAAAAAGAAGCCATGGCCCACTCTGCCCCTCACTATTGGTGCATTCACAGTTAAAGACTTCAAGGAGGTACTAGCAGAAGCAGACGCAATGAGAAGTTATTGAAGTGGGGAACATTGAACAAAACTATGACCCGGAAGAGATTGGTCCACCGAACAACTTTGCCGGAGAGCCAGCCTCGGGTGGACTTGCTCCCGGCTCGAACGCCCGGCGAGAAGATGAGAGAGAAAGCGGTATAATCTGAAAGACAACTTGCTCGGGGGGTTGACGTGGTCCCGGGGGTTGACGTGGTCCAGGAAGACTTGGATGATCAGAACTTGGAAGACAGAAGACGTCAGTTAGAAGCTTCTTCTTCATCCATGCTCCAGAAATCCCGAATCAACACAGGGTCAACTCCATCCGCCAAACAAAAGGAGGCAGAAGCAAAGGCCCAGCAGGAAAGGGAGAGGAAGCTAAAATAAGATGAGGAGGCGCGCTCAAAAGGTACAACTGCAGCACAAAAGAAGAAGCTGGCCAAAGAGGCCAGGAAAGAAAAAGAAGACAAAGAGGCACAAGCTGCAGCGGAACAGGCGCTTAAGGCGGAGTTGGACAAGGCGGAGGTTGAACGCCAAAAGAAAGCCGAGCAGGCTGCTGTAGCTGAACAAAGGAAGAGGGCCGAAATAGAAGCAGCCGCAGAGGCTGAACGACAAAGGAAAGCCGAACAGGCAGCTGCAGCTGAACAGAAGAAGAGGGCCGAGATAGAAGCAGCAGCAGAAGCTGAACGGCGGAGGAAGGAAGAGGAAGAGAAGAACATAGAGGAAAGAGAAGATGACACGCTAGATGATCTTGAAGTAACTCCTCTCGACGTACCTTTGGGCCGTACACAACTCTCTGATGTTAGATCGCCCCAGAGGCAGGAAGAAGATGTGTTCGACCTGACCAGACTCACATTTGATCAGTTTTCGTTCAAGATCCGTCAGGAGAAGAGGAGGTCGTTGGCACATAGTCCCTCTGCATCATCTGCAGTATCCATAGGTAAGGATATAGTTTTGGATACCAGGACTAATCCGGTAATGATAGCGTCAGCAGGTACTGCCTTCGCTGCGGCTACAGAAGAGAATGTGACCCGGATGAGTAGAGAAATAGTAGCTCTACAAAACAGACTACACGCAGCTGAGCAACGCGAAAAGATGGCAGAGCAGGAGAGAGCAGCATTGCAAGCGGAAGTCCAGCAACTTCGAAACCAGGCTCTGCCAGCAAATGAAGTCTCACTTGCCATTTTGAAGGAGTGTGAGGTGTTGGAGATGACTATGAGACAGGTATATGGTGAGATGTTCACCATCAAGCAAACAGTCGCTCCTCTGGCAAGAGCACGAATGGAAACCAGGCAAAGACAAGATCAGCTCAAAGAGGCTTCACAGGCTTTGGACAGGATGATGGGTTGGACCATTCAGTACCCTCAGGCATCTGAAAATTTGCCTAAGAGGGACTGGATCCACACGCAGGATGCGAAAGTTCAACTCCGCATAGCGATGCAATCTGGAGACAAATTGACTAAAGACCTGGACAAAGTGATGTCCTCGTACGACCATCTGATTAGTGGTATCGATTCAATGCATACGCTGCACCACATCCCATCGCTTGGAGCATTAGAGGAAGAGAAAACCTGGGAACAAGTAAACCGGGATATTCAAACATTCTTGCAACCCATCAAGCAGGCCGCAGCTGATCCGGAGCCCTCCGCATCTCAAGAGCATCTCAGTCAATTCATCGCCGCTCCAGCGCGGATTTATACCAAGCTTGCGTCGCTCTCAAATCAGATCGGAGCCAGGAGAAGAGAGACCCTAGTACCGAACGCTTTGGAATGCGCGTATAGGTTGAAAGAGGAGGTGCCCCTGGTATCCCCCATAGCGGCAGAGTACCAGGCATGGCAGGATTTCCTTAGGGAACAACGGGTTGACATTAACAGTTCGCGTCCCGGCAGCAGCAAGTCCTGAGCAGCAAGAAGAACCAGGTCGCAAATCGCAACAACAGGACAGGTCGCAGGTCGCATCATCTACCCAGGTCGCAGAAGGAGTTGGTCGCAAGGTAGCCCAAAAGTCAAGAAGGTGAACATTCAAGGAAACCCAACAGACAATTTTGGCATTATAAATACTCCTACGGGACATTGTACAAGGGCTTTTTCTTTTGGGAAACTCAGGAGCTACAAGCATTGTATTTAAAGATCTGACACTTGAGCATATGAATATAGAATCTTGTTAAAATACCCTATGGTTATGATGTGTTTTGCTTTATGAACACCTTGTGTATTTCTTTCAACAGTTTCAGAATATCCTATGATTAATGAATCTGTTCTTTTCATGATATCGTTTATACGTCAGGGCTATCCGTGTTGTATCAATGATGTTTATCTTATTATCTGTTATATTAATGAATGTTAATAAACTAGATTGTTAGCATTTCGTTTCATCTTTCAGGAAGTGCGGAGGTATCTTATCATCAAGAACTATTTTTTGTGTGATCAGACCACTGTACAAGCAATTACCCCACAAAAGATGTGTTGCTAATGACATCTCTTGAGGTGTATGTGCTTTATCTATAATCTTGCTACACATAGTGTTTAATTCATGTTTAACACGTTAATCTCGTATTCTATATCAGGTGAATAAGTGTATGTTCGCAGGTTCAAGCAGGTTCTTTTGAGACCGAAGAGAAGTCATCTTAAGTGGTAGCCGGACCCACACTCCGGACGGGATCCCTACTCCAAACGGTTCAAGGTCTGATTGGGACTTTCTATCGGGGAGATCCCCTACTGTTGGCCGGACAAATTTTCCCGTCAACAGGGGGGAACATCCACAATCATTCAGAGGCCACTCTATCTCTCATAGTATTGGGAAGAAATGGGCACAATCATCCAGAAGCCACTATATTTTCTCAAATTTTTAGTGTAGAACACAAATTGGAGGATTTACATACAATGCGTGTCAATGGTGATTTCAATGCAGATAGATTGGCGTAACTACATATTCTAGAAGAAGATAAACAATGTTACTGGCATTGGAAGAAGCAAGTAGAGGAAAAAAACCATAGCAACATGGGTTGCTAACAAGGATAAGATCACAACTGACTTCCATAAATGTGTTGCTCAATGAAAAAAATCGAGAACACCATTTAGAGGATGTAGAACATAAAAGAGCATGCACTTCATTTAAAGACATCTATTCAGTATGAATATGTCAATATCCATATTTATTTACAAAACCTACAAAGGAAAACATCCCAAACATCTTGGCCATATTTTAATTTTGAGATTTTGTCATTAATATTACAAATTTTTGACCTAAAGAATACAAAAATCAAAGCATAAGGTAAAGCATCTACCCTTATAGTCTAATCACTTCTGAATCTTGCTGGCGATGGCCTGTTGCCATCAAAACCATGCAATACCTTTCAATCAAAATCACATCGGCTAGGTTATAAAAAATTAATAAGAAGTAATAATTCCCAATAGAAATTTGAACCCTTTGCATGACTGCTTATTTCTTCAACAACATTTTTCTTTGCAAATTACTTTATGCTTACTAACTTCCATCTCTGCTATACCTCCCTGAAGATCCAATAAAGAAGGATCAATAATAGTTGTTTAAGCCAGAATCTTTGTTCTATTCTATTTTCTCACAGTTATTGGGAAGAAATGACCACAATCATTCAGAAGCCACTGTATTCTCTAAAATTTTCTATGAGGCTCAACTTATTTATTCGAAGCCATTTGTAATTGAGGCTACATGGATTAAGAAGCCTCATGATTTTCTTAGGAAATTGGTTCAGCATAAAACTAACATGTATGAATGTGGACACTCTAATCACTTCCCAATCTTGTTTGACATGGCCTGCTGTCATCAAAACCATGCAAGATATTTCAATAAAAGTCACATTGGTTGGGTTACAAATAATTTTGTGAATTGATAAAGAAACATTGAGTGAAATATGATTGAAATTATGAAAAGTGGGCCATCTTGAAGTTTCACATGAATATTATTGATCTAAAAAATATATTACAAAACTTGGGAAAGCAAAAATTTGATGACTAGAACAGAACTTGTCAGTGTAAAACAAAAATTGGAGGATTTACATACAATGCATGTCACTAGTGATTTCAATACCACTACAAATTAGCAGAACTAGATATTCTGAAAGAAGAGAAACAAGGTTACTGGGCTAGGAAGAAGAAAGTAGAGGTTGCATACCAGATCAACATACAAGGATAAGATCACAACTTACTTCCATAAATATGCATCAGTGAAAAAAAACTGAAAACACCATTTGTAGGATGTATAACAGAAAAGACCATGCACTTCATTTAAATACATCTCTCCAGTAAGAATATGTCAATATCCATTTTCTTTTACAAAACCTGCAAAGGAAATATCCCAAACATCTTGGCCAGATTTAATTTTGAGATTTTGTCATTAATATTACAAATTTTATGACCTAAAGAATACAAAATGCAAACCATAAAATAAAGTATCTCCCCTTAAAGTCTAATCACTTCCCAATCTTGTTGGAGATGGCCTGCTGTCATCAAAACCGTGCAATACCTTTCAATCAAACTCACATCAGCTGGGTTATAAAATAGTAATAATAAGTAATAATTCCCAATAGCAGTTTGAACACCTTGCATCAATGCTTAATTCTTCAAGAAATTTTTTTTCTTTGGAAATTAATTGCTCCTTACTATCTTCTATCTCTGTTATACCTCCTTGATGTTTCGATAAAGAAGGATCCATAACATCTATCTAAGCCAGAATCTCCATTCTATCACAGTTATTATATTTGGGGTTGTTTAACTATTTTATGTTTTGGAGTGTTTTGTTTAAATTTTTCACATTTTTTTAGTGAGGTTGTGTTTTTTTGTTGTTTTTAATGCATTTATAGATTCATCACCCTAAATAAATCCCTAGACACTTAGGTTTGTGAAAATACAATGCTCAAAATTTTAGTTCCGGCACATCGTTCCCTAATTTAAATTTTACCAAAAAATACATAGAACAATTAAAGTACGTTTTTTCTTTAAAAATAAAGCACAAATCTTGTTTCGATATTTATATACAGTCTGGTTGTCAGTCATGATAAGCAATCAATGGTTTACTACCGTTCTCTCAGCCCATAGATTTTGTTATCTCAAACAAACCTTTCTTTTTGTATGACTATAACCAATAAATTGCAGCCACAATAGATCTAAAGCTCCAATAATTCGTTTTCATCGACAATGTTTTCTTCTTGGGTATTCTACACTGAGAAAATAGGAGATACATACCATGTATATAGCCACTTGTCATAGGAAATTTCAAATTCATGGACGGTAGGGACATTGCCACTACAATGGAACTTGTTTATATATAATATGGGGATGGTAAAGAAAGTTATATACTAGTTTTTTAGCACAAAACAAGGAATCGAAGCAACCACTAACAGAACCTAAAAGGGAATTGAAACCCGAGACTTTCAAATGTAAATGGTTTTTCTACCACTGAACAATATGTCCTAACCCCTTCCAAGATGAGAAACCTGACTAGCTTCAGCATAAGAAGTGGATTGTTATCCAAAAAACCCGTAGTGGATTCAGTATCAAAGTGTGGATAACTATCTCCAACACTCCAGTAAGGCACACTTTGGTTAAGGGCTCCTACCTATTTCCATTCAACCTTGACACCTAGATATGATACCATGTTGAGAATAAGATAGCTTGGGAATCAACCCTTGGACCTGCCCCATTTAAAAAGGGGCTTTGTTTCAAGCCTCCCAGTCACAACCAATCAACCTCAATGCCTGGCTATCATACAATTTTGAAAATTGGATAGGCATTGAGACCTTAGACCTGCCCACATTCAAAAAGGGGAAAATCTTACCAACAACATTTTAAACAAAATAATGGAATGTATGGTCTAAGAGAACAAACTTGCCATCAATATTGGGGAATGAGGAGTACAATACCCTTATTCAAATGATATTTGCATCAATGACCAGTCTCACTAGGTGATCCCTCGGCACCTGTAGGGTTCTCCAATAATGTGTAATTGCTACAATCTGCATTAGTGGTTGCTTATTTTGTTGGCTACAACAGTCCTATTTTTGCATGGCCTTTCGCTATCATGTGGACTTGTTAGTTGTATCAAGGCTTTGGGCTTTGATACACAAGCAATCTCAATTATTCCTGTGATGATCTTCAAGGTAGTCCTCCTACCTATACAGTCAATTTTGACTCGAAGAAACTCTTCTTAAGCGGTTGGTTTGGTTTCCTAGTGACAGATTGTGGTAGGAGATGATCAAGATGTATTAAATTTTTTAAGGTGATCAATGGAATTTTGGCTTATGCTATGTAATGATAACCATACAAACATAATTACTTTATTAAATGGTGACACTAATTTAAGCATGCCAAAATATAACATTAGCACTGTACATTCAAATCATACCTCGATAGTTTTAAAACATTCAACAATCCAAATCCTGGTTTCATAAAAACAAGCAGGAGAAAGGACTAGTCAGTTACTAAATTTAGGAGGGAGTGCCCCAGTTGCAGTCTCATAATTAAATTTCTTCGGCGGCCACTAATTTATAGGTTTCAGGTGAGAATTTCAATCACAAACTTAAGTTACAAGTACTTCAATATAACTAATAAGATTTCTAAATGATAGTTTAAAAAATTAACTGGTTTATTGTTTTTCAAAATGAAATTGGCAAGATATATATTACATGGTCAAAAATTAGGCGAAAGCATGCACGCCCACCAACTCTATAAGAAGTAATGGACTAAAAAAAATTACAAATCAACCAAATATCGCAGCAACAAGCAATCCTATATATGAAAGGACATATATTTTCCTTAGATTTCATAGGGGAAAATGTATGTTCTCTTAATTTTTACTATGTGCTCATACACGTCTCGAAAAACCCTTAAAAGAATTGCAGGTTATATTGCAAAATAAGGGAGAAAAATTGGGAATAAATACATAGATTGAAGCAACTGTTCGGAACAACAGCGAGAGAAAACGACATACACACAACTACCTCACTACAAACAACTAATTTCCTTTATTTTTGAAATACAGTGAAGAGATTGAAGCTTACCTGGTTTTTTCAGAAATTAATTCTTTAAAGTCCTTGAGGTTGGAAGTCAGATGTTGCAAATTCAACCTATTAAAACAGAACGAAGCAAGAAGAGATCCCTCACAATATATCAGCGGGTGAACGAGGTGATGGACTGCAGAGAAGGATGAAGTGAGAGAATGTGGACAATGATAGCCTATGAAGACCCATTGGTCAACCCAATTTAATTTTCGGCAGATAGGCATGACAAAATACAAAGAGAATAGTACATGCCTCACAGGTAGTTGCGTAAACGCCATACGAGGGAGATGGAGGGAACCAGACAATGTAATTGAATGAAGAGTATGGCCAAAGGGGTTCAATTGCCCATCCTGAACCAGAAGTGTACATCAACAATAAACAGGCACCATGAAAATTAAAACCGAAGGGTATGGCGACAAAGTTATTGGTATGGTCTTTGATGCTCCCGTGGCTGTGGGCAAGTGGGTCGATTAAAACCGAAGGGACAAGAGAGTTATGGATATGGGCACATAGTTATGGATATGGCAATTGATATGTGTATTTAATTGCTACATCAGTAGCAGAAGTAGTGGACTGACTCAAAGCCAACAGTATCATATGTGTTTCAGTCTTTTGCATCCCCATTAGCTTCCTGTGGAGCGGGAAAGTATTAAATGCAGAAGCGAAAAAAAAATAGTCTTATGCATCCCTGTTGGCTGCCTGTGGAGTGGGAAAGTCTTACATGCAGAAGCGAAGCAAGCATCTGCCCAACAATTTATCTGTCTATTTAATTGCTACATTTAGTAGCCGAAGTAGTAGATGAGTCAAACCAATACTAGCAGATGTCTAAAACTGATAGTCTTCCGCGTCCCCACTAGCTACCTATGGGGTGGGCAAGTGGGTCCATTTTGTCAAAGAGGAAGTGGGCCAACTATTTTTTTGGATAGATGGCCAGATTTCATTTGTTGGAAGAATAACCAAATGTCAAAATATGATTGGTTGGAACAGCGATAGACAAAGCTTCTCATTGGTTGGAGTGAACATTGTTTGCCCACCCCAAACCAACAAAAAAAATGCCTTTCGGCGTAATAAATATTAATAAATAAAAAATCTACTTTATAAAATTGAAAATAAATTAATAGAACCAAATTTGTAATATGAGGCAACCATAATAATAAGGTATTAGAGACAAGCATGGCATTAGAGATGATGACATGCACATGTAGTAGCATTGCGTAAGCGACATCTTATTGGCCTATTAACCACTAGCATTTCCAGCACCATATAGCAAATGCATTACTCTAGTTGGCAGATGATCTAGTTTGTGGGCTTTCATGTCACATAGTTTTCATGATGTTGGGGGAGAAACTGAATGGACGGATGGACGAGATACTGAAGCCAAAAATATGTTTAATTTAATATACTTAGACTATAGTGGTGAGAAGGATAGGGACCTATGATTAAAAGAAAAACAAAACTATATTATAGTTTTAGTTGTTGGGGTGGGAGTGGGGAAGAGAATTTGGCTTAAGCTTTACACTTATTTTTTCATTTTTTAATATAGTTGGTAGGCAATGGAAGGGGACAAGTGGGGAGAAAAGCGAACTCAAGGAACCATTGTTTAGAGTTGATAGTGGTCCAATCTATTTCCACTTGTTGGGAATCGAAGTATTATTGAGGCTGCACCAATGACAAAGATTTATTAATGAATTGTGTAATTATGTGCTTAAAATTGTTAAAAGTTATTGTAGTCCACATTTGCGTTTATTATAAGAACACTGTCTCAACTTAGATGTGAAAAATGGAATCTAAGCTTCCCACTCCAATGGAGAGGAAAGTTAGTTTATGTTGTGCGTAATCATTAATGAAAACTCTGCATGCTTGTATCACTTCAAAATAGGCCCTTACTTCCTTTTATATTTTCCTTCTTTTGTCCACTACAAATGGAGTTGTTTATGGAGGCTGAGGAATTGTTCGGACTGCCAAAAGTGGCTGGAATTTGGGCTAAATTTTTTTAAGAAATCATGTAGTGGCAGTGTTTGAATCATGTTTTTTATGGTGTAAATGGATTCAGCACCATCAAAAACCTCTAGGGCACTCAAAATCTTATAGTTTGATAGCTATAATCTAGATTTAGAAAAATCCCTACCAAATTTTATTAAAATTTTTCCAGAAATTTCCATGGTTTTTGGGGCAAAAACATGGACTAATTAAACTGTATCATTACAAATAAAAGTGGTCTTTATGATCCTAATTCCTCCCACTATTATGATTTTTCACTTAGCATTAATATTTTTAAAATATTAAACATTTCTTGTCAGTCCTCTCTAATTCAATAATAAATACTAATTTATATGCTAATTACTCGGCTTTATTCATTTCAAAGATCAAAACTAGAACTTACTAAAATGTAATAAAGAAAAGAAAAGAGGTTTGTGTCCTAATTATAAGGCTTTATGAAAGTCCATATTCCATTACTGCTTTTTACTCATGAACTTCAATGTAAATGTTGAGCCTTCTCCAAAGAAAATAGCTTTAGTCATGATGATAAATATAGTGAAAGTGGATGAAGGCGAAAATAAATTACACAATTTATTTTTTGGAAGTGTGAAAGGAAAATTGTCAATCTGGCTGAATCAATGGTCCTATGGATTCCAAATATTCTTTGTTGATGTGGCTTTAGGTAAATATTGTTACAATACAAATCATCCGTGGAAGCAGTGAGTTACGTAGGCTTTACTCTTTACTATTATCAATGTACAACCCACCTTTAAAATTGTTTCTTTAGTCTACCTTTAAAATTTTTTCTTTAGTCTTATCAATGTACAACCAACCTTTAAAATTGTTTCTTTAGTCTTATCAATGTACAACCCACCCTTAAAAATGTTTCTTTAGTCTTATAAATGTACAACCCACCTTTAAAATTGTTTCTTTAGTCTTATCAATGTACAACCCACCTTTAAAATTGGGAGAGGGCTAAACATTCGATGGAATGCCCTTGGGTTATGCACCCCCGACGACCGGCGTATCCATCCGGAAATCGCGGGCCCCACGCCCCTTCCCGTCTCCGTCCCAAGACGTTAGATTTAACGTTCCCCATCTGTTGTTCCCGTAACGGGCTAACCATCAACATTTGGTTATTCCCACACAAGCCACCACACGAGCTCACGCAGCTAGTTTTAGGGCAGAAGTGACATGAATTCAAATTTGAAACCAAACAACGGAGATGACTGGCTTCGGAGTAATGGAGGCTACCAACCTCGGCTCTGCAGTTGCCGCCCAAACTCGATTTCAAAATTTTGCTCTCACCTATTCATTTCGTCGACGCGCCTTCCTTGTTATTCCGTCAACTCCTTCTGTCGAGAGTATTTGTGCATTCCATCGCCTAAGTCTACTGCTCCATCCATTTCTGTATTCAAGACTCAACATAGCAGTAGACCTGCAAAGGACAAGACTCACAGTGAGCCGATCAATTGATCATCAATTGAGCAAGTAGTAGAGCAGCAGAGTAGAGAAGTAGAGCAGAGTAGCAGAAAAGCAGCGCAGCAGAGCACAGCAGGAGAGGTAAGTAAATTTCCCATTTATTGTGTTTTTCTTCCTTTTATATAATACAAATTTACTTTTGAGTAGTGGCGACAATTCGCTACTGCAGTAGCGGCAACAACAAGTTGACGCCACTATAAAAAAATGACTTTCAGTGATAATATTAACAAATTTTCAAACTTCATATTTTATTTATTTCGTAGAAAGAGTGGCAACTAGCTGTTGCAGTAGCGGCAACAGCGAGTTGCCACCACTGTAACCGTGTGTTGCCGCAACTGTAAATTTTAATTTTGAGCAGTGGTGGAAACTCGTTGTTGCAATAGCGGTAATAGAGTGTTGCTACTACTGCAACAGTGTGTTGCATCCACTGTAATTTAAATTTTGAGTAGTGGTGGCAACTCGCTGTGATAATAGCGGCAACAACGAGTTGCCGCCACTGTAACAGTATGTTGTCGCCGCTGTAAATTTTAATTTTGCGCAGTGGCAACAACGGTGAGTTTCCACCATAGTAACAGTGCGTTGCTGCTGCTGTAAATTTTAATTTTGAGCAGTGGCGGCAACGGGGAGTTGTTGCCATTGTAACAGTGTGTTTTCACAACTGAAATTAATAAAATTTATATTTATATTAAGAAAATTGCAAACTTTATTTTTTATTTATTTCGTAGAGAGAGCGGAAACTCTATTAACGATATTTAATTAAATTATTTTCTTGTTTTGTAGATGGTTGCAAAATGGGTCCTGGCTATCCACATATGGTGCCACCCAAACCCAGGGACTGTACGAATAAGGTTTGTGCTTCATAATGAAGCCCTAAGCCAAGTTTATCAAAATAGTAGAGAATTACCTGGGATTACAACGAACAATGAGGCATACTATCATGCATTGATCGAGGGCCTCACGACTGCACAGAGTTATGGTGCAAATGACATTGTCACTTACACTAACTCCGAGATAATCATCAACCAGATGAATGGTACCTTACAAGTTAGAAGACCTAACCTAAAGCCCCTTCACCAGTAGGCAAAATCCATTGTTGCACAATTCCATGATTTTGAGATTATGTACCAATCTGATGTCCAAAGGGCCTGTGATTCAATACTTTCTGAAGCAGCATCCAAAGGACGTGGATGTGGTAGATTTGTGGAGCCAACATGTGCTCCAATTATTATTGATAGGCATCATTATATATTTCCTATTAATGAATGTATTGTTGCTCTGATTGGGATTGGGTTATTATGGGGGGAGTAATATTATTGTGTTCATCTTTTTTGAGATAGATTGGAGCAACCTGATCTCCATCATTTTTATATGAGCTATTTTTTATAGATGGCCTCACTATTTTTTGGTCTTATATCTCAACACATGTATGTAGAAAATGTATTTTCCAGCAATACTATCAATGGAATTACATTTTTATTACAGTTTAGTTATGTCATTAGATTATGTAATGGATGCTTTTATTATGCCTTTTATTCTGGAAGTCAAATTCCAATCTCATTCAATTACGCTAGCACATGTACAGAAGTATTGTCATGTATTTAATAGTTTTATCAACAAATAGAGGATTCCAAAATATGCTACAAAACAAGACTATTTATTCATTAATGCATTCAATACATCTTCACAATTCAAACTTCTATGAACATTTATTCATTCATTATCCATGAGCAGCACATGCTCCCATAATTTATAGAAGCCTCTTTTTTGACTATAAGAGCTCTAATTCTTATGTGAAATTATGAGCTTCATTGAGAACTTATGTGAGATACCCTTGGTTACAAGCCAACCAAGATAGCTTATATATCAATCATTATTTGTCCTTTATACATACATGGTTAAATGAAAAATGAAAATGTGACATATTGCACTTTTTCAATCCATAGATCCAACCTCATTTAAGGGGAAGAAATGTATAAATATCCAAACCAACAATCCAATTGTTGTGAATTTCTCCATCATCAACATCTATAGCCACAAGGCCAGGTGTTTTAAATTGAAGCACATTTTGACATCCATGAAAACAACAATAGCTTAGCCTGCAAACAGTGAAAATAATATGAAGAACTTGCAAATCAATGAAGTTATCTTGACAACCCAACTCTTTAACATTGTTATGTATTGAGAACAGAACCCACACAGGTACCAATGCAAGTGAGTAATGCCAAGGGATATGCTTTGAAAAGCATTAAGCTATATATGATTTTATGATTTGAATGAATTGAAAAGTTAGCTTCACATGGGCTTCTAAAGGGGAACATTCATCCCCATCATAACATGTTTATATGAAATCGAGCCATACAGAGACTATTGATCTCAAGATTCAAGGTCTGTTGTCTTTAGAATCTCATATAAACTTTGCCTAGATTTTTAATAAAAAGCCAATATTTTGATTATGAGAAAATGCACATGTGGTGTTAGTAGATAGGTCAACAATTTCATAATGGAATGCATTGTTACAACATGGACTCTTTATTTTCACATCTTACCAAGCATATTGATACATATTTATATATTGTAATTTTAATTTTTTTTAAAATTAAAGTAACTTCAATCTCCCATTTCGAAGATATGTTTTAAAAAGCTTGAATAACTTAAATTATCATTATAAACTCTTTATCGCATTGCACCTTATTTAACGATCAACTCATAAAGTAATTTTATCATGCCTTGAAGGTACGCTAAACACAATATATAAAAAAGTTTGATTATTTTATTTTTAATAGTATTTAGAAATTTATAATTAAACTTTTAAAAAAATTCTTAAGAGTGGTTGGCTGGGTTATGGGGTTTCATATAACTGTCAAAATATTAATTGGCAATGAAAAATCAATGATATTCATCATGTGATTGAGATGACTTTCATTTAACCCTTCGCATATCTATTTTCCGACCCCTTGCGGCAACACATGTCTGCATACAGGCACCACCATAAATAACCCGCCCCTCTTATAAATTTATTATTGTACCCATTACCCCACCTCTTCCATTGCACCATTGTCCCACATTTGAACTCTTGTAAACAGCTAACACAACAAGAGCAGCTCTGAACTCTGGCTAGAGATGGGAGGTGCAAGATACGCCATGAAAGTGCTGAAGAATTTTTAGACGCATTTCCACCCGTTAAACAATTATTTGAACAGGCCAGTTGGATAGATTATATTCGCAGGTTTCAGGGGCAAGACAATGACATAGCCCTAGAATTCTCCATGCATTACAGGGAGGGTAGATTAGAGGTAGCAGGGACAGTGGTGCATGCAAGAGAAGAGGCGATTGCTGAAGTGTCAGGGTTACTCCAGACGGGATAAAAGTGGTTTGCACCCTGAAAACCCCAACCTGATATTGTGAGGAATTTCCCTGAGGCAAGTGAACGACTGATCAAGAGTGGCTCAGGATATGAGAGGAAGTCATTACCACAAACCTGGTTGGATGTTTCATTCCTTGTCCATATATTTTTCACTTGTGAAGGAAGGTATGTGGTTATTTATTATGAGCACCTCCACTTGTTAGACCACCTGCGTTATGGAAGGTTGCATAACATGCCTTTCTTTCTTGCAAAAACCCTAGAACAAATGGCCCGAGGTGTGCAAAAATCAAAGCGGCCACTAGAAATCCTTTCCCACCAATGCCTTGTTAAAATTTTGGTGGTTGTTGCGCTGCAAAGGGAAGGGAGAACTTGGGATGAACTAGTTGGAAGGCCATTGCATGTTGAATCTGCAACTACACCCCATGACCTCCAAGCTGCAACTTCGCCCCATGACCCCCGAGCTGCAACTCCGCGCCATGACCTCTCAGCAGAAGCTCCACCCCATGCCCTCTCAGTGGAAAATCCACCCCATGCCCTCTCAGAGGCAACTCCACCCCATGACCTCTCAATGGCAACTCCACCCCATGACTCCTCAGTGGAAACTCCACCCCATGACTCCTCAGCGGCAACTCCACCCCTTGACCCCTCAATAGAAACTCCACCCCATGATCTCTTAGTGGAAACTTCGCCCCATGATCTCCCACCTGCAGAAATTCCCACAGAACCTTTCCATATGGCAATTGAGCCGCCATGTGTTCAAACTAGGAGGGTTTCTAGGGTTTCTGCTACTAAAGCTGCACATAAAGGAGATGGCCAAGATGATGATGATGAAGTACAAATATTGGGAAGTAAACCTGTGACCAGAATATTGAGAGGATACAGGAAACGCCCAGCATCAGTGCCAAAATCCAAGAAGAACAAGGGAAAGAGAGGTCGTTATGCTCCAGTTCCTCAAACCCTCCCCGTTGTTACTTGAAAAATCCCAGAAGAGATAGCAGTAGAAGAAGAGCAAGAGCAAGAGAAAGAGCAAGAGTATCCACATGATGTATTAATTGAAGGGGTCATGGACAAAGGATGCATGGAAGAAAGATTAAGCTAGCTTGCTGACATAAAAGAACAAGTTGATAAGCTTCCCTCTCCTTATTCTGACTATGAATACATAGCGTATCTAAGCGAATGGTACTGCTCAGATGGCCTTATCTCAATCCAAATGTTGTATGCCGATGAAGATGAGTACCAACAATTGTATAAGGAAAAAGTATTGGGCCAACCAACTTCACAACCCAAATTGTTTGGGGATGATCAAGAGGACCAATCAAATGCACAAACAGAATTGTATGGGGGTGATCAGGAGGACCAACCAATGCACAACCAAAATTGTATGGTGATGATCAGGAGGATCAATCAATTGCACAACCAGAATTGTATGGGGATGATCAGGAGGACCAACCAATTGAACCACCAGAATTGAGAAAGAAGCACATTTCAAAAGTAAGTACCTGTAAACATCTTCCTCTATATATTTCATTATTAAGGAAGAATAGGACTCTCCAGATGAAAAAAAAACAACTACAGATAAAAGTTAAAACCCTAACAAATGAGCTCAGACAAAAATAAAATTTTGATAGATTAGATTGCTTGGCCCAAGTTGCAGAGTCCATACCCATTGATGACATAGGTATTCCTTCTCCAGGGGTCCAACAAGATATACTCCTTGGAAAAAAATAGACTGATGACATTGAAGTTGCAAATTCCATACCCATTGATGACATAGGTATTCCTTCTCCCAGGGTCCAACAAGATATACCCCTTGGAAAAAAAACAGACTGATGACATTGAAGTTGCGAAGTCCCATACCAAAATCACATCAGTCCATACAGAGGAACAAGAATTACACATCAAAGATACAAAATAAATGGGTATAGACATAGAGGAACAACAACCAGATATGAAACTAACAGAGGATGAGAACCAGAGATCAAACTGACCAAAGAAATTGGTGAGAAATAAGATGATGAGGAATGAAAGGATAAATTACAGCTATCTAAATATGCATATACAAGACACCAAATACCTTACAATGTGCACAACAAATCACTTCCTGACCTTGCCAAGATATTTGAAGAAGAATATCAAAACAAAGTTTTACGAAGACATAAAAAAACAGTGGCTAAGCTGGAAAGGAGAGTGACCAAGTTGGAGAAGGATAAGCAAGAACTCGGATAGCTAATGG